>OX442419.1:3142861-3216520 GCA_949361645.1 Spongilla lacustris | reverse complement strand
AAATGTGTTGACTAACGTGATCGCGTGAGTTCGTTATAATTTCCGCTACTTAGTTTGTAAACAAGTGTTACGCCGCTGGCACTGTAGAACAAGAAACGTGATACGCATTTCACTTAAATTATACAGGAATGCGCCTATATCATTCAGATATAGCGTTAATCTGGTAGCCACACGTATGTTCTTTCAGGACAACCTGACTTTCCCGAAGCGTATAACTCTGGCAGTCCGTTGGGAACTCAGTTGAGGTTTCATAAGCCAACTACCATACTTCTTCAAACTTCCGCGCTCCGCGCGGCCGCGGGAGGGAGCACATTCCCCTCCTGCATCCTCCCCTTGTTGAAACGTCTGCATGGAACCTTCCGCCGGCTATGAAGTCGGCTCCCCCCCCCCCCCCCCCCCCCCCCCCCCCCATCTTTAATACGTTCCTACGCCATTGCATTTATCACAGAAAGAGGCTAAATACGAGCTTGATTCTACCTGGGTCCTTGGTTTATGCAAAATGAAGTCTCATGGGTTATTAAGCCAGATTCAAATATAATGGCCTAGGGGGGAAAAGTGCATTACACACATATATGACCGGGAGTCATACTGATATGCCTAGGCGCGAATGACTGGGGAGTCAAATTTTAGGGGAGTCATTGGTCAGTGACTATGACACCGGTCCGTACCAAAGATGTGTCGTGTGAACATAGAATTAGGATCCACGGTAGTGCGACCTATGTAGGATTGGCTTCGTAGGCGTAGTTTTCGATCGAGCTAGCATTTTTAAACGGTAACGAAGCGTTGCCTAAACTCGCCAGCTCGCATATAATCCATCACAAACATGACAGATGTGCGCATATAACGCGAGCTTTGCTAAACAGTGCCGTTTACGTGGAGCGACAAGTCGGCACCTAAATTCCGCCATTTAATTTTTGTTCTCCTTCCCTTCATCACGTATAACTCGCGACAGGAACGTCGTAAGAAGACGAGATTAGCTTTAAAGTGTAGCATTTTATTTCCAAACGTGCCCTTTCATACGATTATACGACCTACAGTTGTTAGCTGGTGATGAAATGCCGTGAAATGCAGTGGCGGCGGAACCGGTCAGGCCGACCAGGCCATGGCCTGACCAATCTTGGACCAGAGCTCATTAAATATTCATATGATCATTAATCGTTTATAAACCAATATTCGTAATTCGAGTATACGTACGTACGCGTAAGGTGCGCGCGCGATGGTATAACAGTACAGCTAGTGTAACATATATTCACTACGTATACGTAATGGAGGTGTCCTATTGTGCAACTACGTGATACAAAATTAGTATATAATATTATACGCGTAAGTTTATTACATGCAAGTTTTAGCTTGGATTTAGCATTGCAATATAGTAGTCTGCGAGTAACATTCACAGAAAATCTAACAGTATATGGCAGCTAGCAGCGATTGTCGATGTGTCGAAGGTTTCATCATCTGCCTATAAAATATGTCTTTCTGAAGCGTTCTCGTGGTACGAAGAGCTAGCAGATCATGCCAGTACACATGGTTCAATTCCTGCAAAGCCATGGCTGCATTACAATGAAGGAGGTCAGGATATCGATGCTGCATGCATCTATTGTGCACCACTGATCTGTTGTCAGAATGAAAGTCGAAGCGATTTGTAACTGCAAAATGAGATCCATCATTTGTAAGCTATCGTAAAGTTTCTAGATATCAGCAAACTCAGTATCACTGATTTAATTAATGCCATTCTATTTCAGACCTCTATAGAGGCTTTTGCAACTGGCCTGGAAGGATGTTACCAATTCGTGAGCTAGGCATATCTATTCCACAAGGATAGTGGTTATGCCGGCGCGACACAAACTCTTCAAGTGAGCGATCCTTCAATTCTGCGCGATGCATCGAGTTAAATCGTACCTACGATCCAAAATGACACAGGATCGGCTGAATCATTTCATGATCATGATTTCACTGACATTGCAAAGGGGTTTGCTAGTGCGGATGGATGCGGACAACAAACATTTGGTCACTTCAATTGATTTATCATCGTGTCCATGTATAATTTGAATGTCACATGCTGGGTGTGGCATGCATTAATTATTAATGGCCTGACCAATCAAAATAACCTTCCGCCGCCTATGAAATGACGGTGCAAATCATTATCGGAGGAAATTCTTGGGTTGCCTATAGTAAAATGTAATATGACGTCACACACGCGTCTTAGTTTACTGTTGCCGGGGCTACGCACAATTAACGTACGCTGCTGCAGACAGGTTTGAAAGATACAACAGTTGGTAATTCAGCAAAGATGACCAAGCCAAAGAAAATGGCTCGTTAACAAGGAGTCGAGAACCCTGAGTTTAAGATATCCGAGGCGTATCGATAAAATAAAAAAACAGCTGCACGTACTCAGATTAACGAATTTAAGCGTGCTACAGCCCAGTGTGTATGCATTGCAGCGAATACAATAAGCCCAGTCCTGGCAGAGAAAAAAAATTAGGAGAACAAGTACATCAAAAAACTTCTCTATCGAGAAAGTGACTGGTGGTATGATGGTGCAAAAAGCAAGGAAACAAGGTACACTGGTACAGTATGTTAAAGTGAGGTTTGGTAGGATCCTAAAACTCACATGCAGTCCTACATTTGCAAATTCAGGACTGTGAGTTGTAGGATCCTATACCAAACCTCACTTTAACATACTGTACCTTGTTTCCTTGCTTTTTGCACCTAGTTGGGCTTATCAGGTGTTAATAGCCCACAGCACTATCAGATGGGCCAATACGCGAAGGTCGGGGCTACGCCCAACTATTTTGCACCATCCGCAATCTTACATACCACCAATCACTTATTCGATAGAGAAGGCTTTGATTTGCTTGTCATAGGTATAATTGTTAGCACACACAAAACACACATACACACACACACACACACACACACACACACACACACACACACACACACACACACACACACACACACACACACACACACACACACACACACACACACACACACACACACACACACACACACACACACACACACACACACACACACACACACACACACACACACACACACACACACACACACACACACACACACACACACACACACACACACACACACACACACACACACACACACACACACACATAACGATTGCATTCTACATGCTGGAAATAGGCGAGTGGTTATATTCTGTATCCCTGTGCCGGTAAAATGACGAATTCAGTTTATCAGTTATATATCAAATTGCATGACCTTTTTCTAGAAATTGATAAATGCATGCAGGTCCGTAACTTACATTTATTTTGTAACAAAAAGCGAACTTGATAAAATCCTTTTAGTCTCTATGAGAAATATACATGCACAAAGGTTTTCAAGGGAATAGAGTGTAAAATAATCCCTCTGACCTGATCAGAAACATCACAATGTGTGTGAACTAGCAGGCAGGGCTGCCGCGATATATCGCGATATGTATATCTGTTATATCACGGCAGCCCTGCTAGCAGGTGCATGCACTGCACAGAGCGACGCACATGTAGAGATTGTACAGTGTGATGTCATGTCATGCATGTGGTATTGGATTAATTAATATTAGTGGGAATCTTATTAGAATGGTCAATCGTATAGAGTTGATATTACAATACTCACACCACTATTGGTGCATGCCCCACCCTCTATCTAGCTCCTCTTCCTCTCTTCTCGCTCCCCCAGACCCATCACGCGAATACCATATTCCTCAGACTGATGTGGCAGAAAGATCAGGTGATCCTGAATATGATCCGCGCTATGAAGAGTTATGTCGACAGGCAGATCCCTTGGTAAGAGGGTGAGAGCTAGCTAGGAGTCCGGAGCTGCCTGGTGGCAGAGATTTTGGTTATGACTTTGGTTATCTGCCCACAGCCCAAAGGCCTTCACCACAAGCTAATCTGTTATTACGATGATAAAAACCACAACCCTCATTTGGTTCTCAGTCCTGTGAAAGTGGAAGTATTGCATGTGGATCCAGTCATCTATATGTTCAGGGACCTCCTTTCTGAGACTCAGATGGACAGACTAAAAGAACTTGCTTCATCGAAGGTAAAAAAACCCTATACCTTTGTATAATGCATGTGTATAGATATAGTGTCTTCAATTCAAACAACGGAATTAATTTATTACTGGCCTAAAATTGTGTGTTTGAAGTTGGATTAATGTCTGTGTTTTCATGTGGTGTTGAAAAGTCTGCAGGTGTTATTGTGTCCATGCCTATTGCAGCTTTTCAACTCATATGTCGCCAGTATTACAATTTAGTATACCTCCATGGACATACGGCCATTTTCTGCGTGTTGCCTATTTCATTGCAAAACTGACAAACCGTTGCATATATACAGTTGGCCATGCGTAATTTAAACTCGTGGGTAACTAGCATGCACAACCGAATTTATAAAGTATATATATAGTAACCACCCCGCGCGTTGCTCATGCAATGCAATTTTAAACAAGAGCCCAATAGAGAGAGATGCATTTTGCGCTCAATTAATGTACATGATAATTGTGCTTTAGTGTTGAATGTGATTAGTACACGCGAATTAGTCATTTTAATATCCATGTATATAGATTCCGCCTACTTCTTAAATAAACTATGCAAGCTTTTGTATAATAGCCAGTAAGTAGCAGCAGTATCCAGTGTCGTTGACGTAGGTAACATAAGCCATTTTGACTAAAGTGTTTCTTCATGGGGTCAACATGTGGTGGCATTGTAATTTGCTTTGTGCATTATCATTTCAATATGGTATCTTTCATATGCACCCTCCAGCTCGAAAGAAGTGGAGTAAGGGATTCTGAAGGCAAATACAAGCGTACGAAATCACGTATAAGTAAGAGGTATGTTCTACCTGCAACATTTTAGAGTCTTTGTATGCGTCTGTCAGATGCACAAATTTTCTGATCCAATATCCCTATTCCAACGAGACCAATGTTTAAGATCTCACAATGTGCATGTGTGAATGACATACAAGTAGTGCTGTGGTATACAAAAATTGTCAATGAAAGTATGGCTGGAGGCATCAATGATGTGGAAGTGGGAGGTGGTGGTCGGGAGCCTTCCCATCTACCCCCGGCCCTTCCAAGGGTACAAAGAAATCCTGTGTCATGTAAAGCAATCGTTATAAATTCACTTGTGACACACAGAATATATTTTATTTGTCACGTGCCGCTAATATATTCTTTGATATTGTATTCAAATAAGTACATCTAAATATACCCTACATTTAATTCATGCAGAATGGGAAGAAGTTATGTTTGAACTTAATCTGATAACCTCTCGCCTCCCTGTCATGTCATCTTCAGTGCATGGTTGGAGCCATCAGATGATCCATTGGGCCACGTTGCTAGTATTGACCAACACATTGAAGATGTAACAGGCCTTGGAATTAATACAGCTGAGATTCTTCAGATAGTCAACTATGGCGTAGGAGGCCATTACGAACCTCACTATGACTGCGCCTTAGTAAGATATTAGTAGGCCTCTTCTAATGAGGCTTTTTAATGTGGCAAGTGTATCAATTTGTACACATAACCAAATACATATTACTACCTTCTCTGTTGCCTACACACAGACAGGAGAGGATACGTTTATCAAACTTGGGACAGGAAACAGAATTGCAACACTTCTGATTTATGTAAGGATTTAATGTTTGTTGGGTAAGTTGTACAGTGTATGTGTGAATAATCCTCCCTCTCTCAAGATAAGCGATGTAGAGCTTGGTGGTGCTACTGTATTTCCTCTCATTGGTGCAAGGGTGGTACCTTCCAAGGTATGTTGGTTGTTGTTACATGTAAATTTACCAAATAAATTATTATTATTATTATTATTATTATTATTATTATTATAGCTCTCACTGCATGCATGGACCTGATTCTGATCACCTTCCATTTAGGGCGATGCTGCCTATTGGTTCAACCTGAAGAAGTCTGGTGAACAAGATCTGAGGACTTTGCATGCAGGTTGCCCTGTATTGATGGGCTCTAAATGGGGTAAGAGATCATAGCTTTTAGAGTATAATGTCTGATGGTGCAAAGAAATATCCATTACCAGGACATGCATGCCCACTTTGTTGTGAGGCTTATCAGTAGAGAGAGAACTGCATAGTTTTGTCATAATGTTACATTTCACGATTTTTCTTATAGTGTGCAACAAGTGGTTTCATGAGCTTGGACAAGAGTTCAGATTTCCATGTGGTTTGAACCCCGATGAATGAAGTTAATGATTTTGGTGTACATTTTGTGCATACATGTACGTGTACAATTAATTCTCCATGCAGTATTCGGCTGGTTTGCTCTGAGGATCGCCCCTCAGAGTAAAGAAATATGCACTGCCTTCCAACATAAACACTGTGCACCTGTGTACATGTATTCCTTCAGGCACAGATGTTGGTGAGTATTTGCCAATGGATGTGACATAAGATGGAATTGCTAAGGCAATTCACTCTTTCCCTATTGGCTCAGCTTGGGGACCAGATGGCCTGTGACCATGGCATCTAGAAGATTTGACTGGCCCTTTTGCCATTAGTGGGTACCAAATTTGAGCGCTTAACCGTGTTCCTTATGGGAAAGATCTTGGTGGTGGACATGCTTTGGGTGGAGTCCTGTGAAATTGTTTTAGAAGGAGCAACACATGAATTAGGCAAGGTGTTTGTGTGATTTGTGGCCATAACTATATGAACAGAGGTAACATAAGCAGCTGGTGCATGAAGCATGAATGAATGTAGATCCAAGCCACCTCTAAGCTGGGAGGAGAGGTCTGTCATGTCTACTGATGTACTCCGAGACATGCAGTTTCTAATATCAATGTCAAAAAGTGCATTGAGAGAGAGGGAGATGCAATCTCAGACACCTGGATATTCAGCACCAAAGAGAACAAGAGGGGGCCAAGAGGGGGCCAAGAGGGTCACCTTGTTGGACACCACACTCTGATGTCAAATTCCCCATTGTGTGCCACAAAAATGGATGCTGGCTATAACACCAATGAGCCCATGGGTAGAGCTCAGGGAAGTGCTTGGCACATTTCGAGACGAGAGCCTAGCTGGACACCTTATTAAAGGCATTCTTCATGTCCACTTTCAAAACTGTAAAGTTCTCTTCCATCCAGTGCTCTTCCATACAAGCTAGCCCTCAGACCATGTGCAACCTTTTCTGCTGGTGTTGTTGGAAAAACCCAGAAGTCTTAGCCCTGACTAATGCACACATACACTTCACTGTAAGACGTAGTCTCGTACCCAGACCCATCATCACAGCAGCGGATGAATTACATCACCGCTACGTTCGTAGCCATGATGTAATTCATCCACTGCTGTGACGTGATGGGTCTGGGTACGAGACTATGTAAGACGGTGGAGGGCTTCTCCCACCGCGATAGGGCAAATATCCATAGCACAACCTTGCTTAGACTTCACCAAAGCTGTGAGGTTACTTCCAGCTAGGAAGGCTGATATCAATGGGTGGAGCTCTACCAGCAGCAAGGATGCTGACAACTGCCATTTTAAAGATTGTTGGATTGAGCATGATAGTGGACTTCAGATGCATCGATCAGGTGTTGAATACGCAAGCGTGTTGGGCCTGCCCCAGTTAGCTTGGAGAAAGATCTCAGAGCAGGGATGAATGTTCTGTATTGGTTTATTTATTCATTATGTTATAATAGAAAGAACATAATAATTATAATACAATAACACATAAGAAACACAAATATCCATACACATATAACTACACTACATCTAAATGTAATATGTAATTAAACATCTGGGCCAAAGACACCTGATGACATGATAGCAATGGGGCAGAATAAATATGTTCGTGCTATGGTATCATATTTAGACATCTTTTTCTGCTCTGCCAAAGCCGCAACAGCTCCTGTAGTAAATATGAGGTTGCAAATGTGTCAGGACAAGTTATATCCCAGACAAGTGGACGTCCTGATTTTCATGGAGCAATCGTGACTCCATAAGGTCAGTTGGAATCAGAGCTGCGTAAGATGTATCATTGTGTTATGTATATGCCGGCATAGAATAATATTATATAATAGTGCAACTTTGGGTGCCCATCTTCTTGCTGCATCTACACCAAAGTCAGGAAAGTGGCTAAATACATTCCCTATATCTTCCATAGGCCTGAGAATGGATAATTCCACCATCTGAATTGCAGTTGAATTTGAATTTGACAGTTGTTGAACTGATTTAATTTCCAGGCAGTTCAGTTTTTTGAATTTTGAGATGCTTGCAATTTGGTTCTCACCACCACTACTGATGTAGTTGCTACTTTAACAGACCATGGTCCCCAGCCCCCAAAGTTATCACTGTGGTATGTGATAACTACTGAGCTCTGACTCAGGACTGAGGCTTCTGGCACTTAAAGACAGGTTTGGTGAACCACTTTCAAATCCATAGAAAATGGTTCTCATTTTCAACTGATATTTCCAATGCTGCACTCGACTGGGTGAAGTGCAACATTTGTTTGCTACATTCAGACTCAGGACTCAGGCTGCCAAGGCTTAAATACACATTTGGCGTAGCCATGTGAATTTCACTTTGGAGCAGAAAGTCAGTTGTTAGTATGTGGAGTGAAGATGGGCCAAACAGCTGGCAGGGCATGCATTATGGGTGGGGAGACATAGTAGGGGAAGCACTCTTTTTGGAAATCATCCTTTCTCCTGAGCTGAAGATAGGGAAAAAGGCAATGCTTGGGCACTCATTCCTGTTTTTAGCATCCCCGGCGATGACATCACTGCATCATCAGAAGTCACTTATAGAGGTTGTTTTGAACATACTCCAATTGTGCAGCTAAATTCATCAAAGTCATCACTATTAGTTGGACAGCTAAGTGCTATTGCTGTAAGGTTGATTGTGTGAAGCAAGAGGATTTTGTAGCACTTTAAAATGGCTCCCTTTCTATTCATCCCACTTCTTTCCCTCATATGGCATGGATGGAACAATATTTTGTAGGTCTTGTATATTACTGTATATGGTACAGTGTATCATTTCCCTCTCAGCCATTAATTAAAGAATTCAGCTTATGAAATGTCCTGAAAGAGAAGTGCATCATGACTAATGAGCGCATAATTCATTAATTATAGCCATGTATGATGCCATGATTAATCAGGCAAATGAAGCTCATCTGTTACTCATGTACTCACACCCACCACACATACACCCACCACACATACACACCACACACGCCACACATACCACACACCACACACGCCACACACACCACACATACCACACACCACACACACCACACACACCACACCACACACACACACACACACATACACACACACACACACACAAACCCAAGTCTGTAATATCATCAAACACTGCAGATGAAATGCCAACTGGAAACCTTATATTTAAAACCTATATAACTGCAATGATTTCATACAAGGACGTGTACACATATCATTTTGGTGATGCAAAAGTTCACAGAAAGCTAGAACACCCTATCACTAATTTAATATAGTGCTAATCGTCCATATTTAAAGATATCTCAAGATCCATCAAACTTCGATTCTGGTATCTGCATGATGGAGTCCTGTCGGTAGGAGGACAGCACATCAACTTCCAAAAGTGCCAACTACTTAGCAAGCAGGATCTCTCAATGTTTCATCCTGAATCCTCCATTGTTCAACACTGCATTTTGAGATTCTTGGTGCTTCGTTTGGCACTCCTGATTTCTATGGAATAGAAGTGGAAGGAAGCCAACCAATTACTATCCCTTCTGCCTAAGCTATGCTCTTCTCAGGGTACATGCTTCATTCTGCAGGCTGGCACATCTAGCTCATTCAATCCCACCCACTGCTGCATCAATGGAAGCATTTGGCATGTTTGATCATGTGCCTTTAAGATTGCTCATTTGAAATTGAGTTCACCACACAGGCTAGCAAACAAGCCCAACCTGGCCAAAGGGTTTGGTTTGTGCTCCCTGAACACCCATAAAGCACATATTTTACATCACCTCCTTGTCTACCGTATTAAACCAATCCATCCATCAGAACTGACTATGCAGCATCTCTGTGATGCCATCACGGGGTTCAATGAGGTATCCTCAGCCATCGAGAAAGCTGGCTTCCTTTCTTTGCTTGATGGGGCATCAACAGTAGACAAGGCCAGACTACTAGCCATCTCTGCTCCCCAAGCGCATGCATGGCTGAGGGCACAGCCATCTCCTTAATTGAGGTTAGACCTGGCACCCAATGAAGTCCAAGCCTTAGTGAAATCGTGGCTCGGGCTTCTACTTTCCACAGATGCAGATGCCTGCCCAAACTGTTCCCAACCCCTGGACATTCATGGGCACCATGCCCTGAGATGTCATTCAGGTGGTGATGTGGGGAGTCACTAGGCACAACCGTATTTGTGACTGCTTTGCTGATTTCTGCCACAGGGCTAGTCTTGCACCTGAGCTAAAAAAAAAAGGCTATGGGCTCACCTCAAGAAAGGACAGATCATGTTCAGCTAATGGTTTGGCATATCGTTTAATCAGAGGTTGACCAACACAAATTTTAATCCTTGAGACTTAAATTAGCCGATCAGTGTATACATGCCCAGTCCTTGTGTGGGTGCCAGCCATATGTACTGGCCAGCAGTCAGTGCTTTTATTATCTTCATTGTTGGGACACCCATAGTGGATAGCATATTGCTTCTGGACATTTTGAATATTGATCTTGAGGACTGCAAAATCAGCACCTTGCCAATGGTATTCATGTGTCTGCCTGAGCCTGGGTATCATCTTCTCTGTTCCACTAGGGTAGGCCACACCAAATTGAAAGGGAGCACAAAATGTCAGAAGTTTTTTTCTTTACTTAGTGCACAGGCTGCTAGATGTCTGAGGACATCACCCACCACAATTGACCAGATCATAGATATTATAGTAAATTATTAAAAATCTATTATAGCATCTATGGCCAGATAACCCCAAGCTTCTTGCTTGAGCTTCAATAGTGCAGTTAAGTTAGGTAGGGGGCAAGGGCTTACCTGTGATCAGCAGGTTAATAACCTGGAGAAGCAGAATGGCATCCAAACCATCAGAAAAATGCTGAACCCATAAGCCAGAGGGGCCAAAGGTTGTTGCTTTTGGAAATGAGCACAAGACACTGAAGCCAGGAGGAACATGGATAGTTGGAGCAGTAGGCATGGCTGGAGTGATGATGAGTGGGTCAGATAAATGGTGTTTAGATTTGAGGAGTTGGAATACAGTATTGTTTTTGGGTGCAATACAACTGCATGGATGTCAGAATGTTGCGAGTTGGAGACTTGAGCCTGCATGTATGCCGGAGTTGAAGAAATCTTCATCTGCTCTATGTCATAAGAATTGTCTAATCTGGGCAGTCTGCTGGTGTTCCACCCAATTGCCCCTGGCCATAGCATATCTTTTAGCTTCGTATTGCTTATATTACATGTGTATATGTGCGTGTGCGCGCGATCGCGAGCGCGTTTGTGTCTGTTATCACGTAACAATGATATAGGCGCATTACTGCATAATTTAAGTGAAATACGTATCACGTTTCTTGTTCTACAGTGCCAGCGGCGTAACACTTGTTTACAAACTAAGTAGCGGAAATTAAACTCACGCGATCACGTTAGTCAACGCATTAAATTCATATACATGTACCCATGTGTAATAGCTCACTCTAACTCAGGCAGCAAATGTCTTCTCAGTACAGGTAGTGTGTGTGTGTGGGGGGGGGGGGGGGGGGCCTGCCATCCCTAGCTACGATGCCCCTCCTTCATCCCCTCCACCTATATTGCATGGAGATTGCAGCATACATGTATGGCTATAATTGGAATGTTCACTTGTATTTACTTTCACAAATAACAGTCCAGAGTCAATAAACACCATCTGCCCCCAGCCCCTCATTTTGGTAAAATATTGGGGGGTTTTTATGAATTACATATTTTTCCACAAAGGCACATATATTGGCAGTTAAGTAAAGTAGCCCACTATAGGTGTTTACATTCCACATATTGTAACTGCATGCCTTTCCCCTCCACCCTTCCCTCAGGCAATTACCATGAATTGCATGGCAACATTAATTACATCTACATAGACACACATGTACACTTGTTCACACACATACAAACATGCACAAACACCTAGGTACATATATTCGGTGTACAGTCCACCTTCATCATGCATGAAATCGTCTACAGTGTTAGTGTTTGTGTATGTGTGTGTGTATGTGTGTGTGTGTGTGTGTGTGTGTGTTCATACTATCCTTCCATAGGTAGACACGCTTTCTGTAGGTTCACACCCCTTCCATTAGGTACACACCCCTTCCATAGGTACACACCCCTTCCATAGGTACCCACTCCTTCCATAGGTACACATCCCTTCCATAGGTACACATCCCTTCCATAGGTACACATCCCTTCCATAGGTACACATCCCTTCAATAGGTACACACCCCTTCCATAGGTACACACCCCTTCCATAGGTTCCCTTCCGTAGGTACACGCCTTATATTATTGTCGTATAGTATGCAGGTTTACATAAGGCCAGACAAACCATAAAACATAATGATGGTACATGTACATACAGTGTATGTCACATGTACATGCATGTATGTAACAGCAGGAACTATAGCCCTAAGCTGTGTATGGAATGAATCATACACAGAAACTAACTATAAACATTTTCTCTGTGTAAGTGATCTATAGTTATGCAGAGAGAATATTTTCACTTACATGTATCAGAGAGGCTGCAAAAATGGTAGGGAGGGGGGGGGGGAAGGGATTAAAAATATTGCCCCACTTTTACATTTCTTAAATCCCTACTCATCTGCTGTAACAGGGATTGTGTATGAATTCCCTAACCATGCGTGATGTAGATGTACTGAAAGACTCTATGAATTTTTTTAGCCACTGTACTGATCATAATACATTGGTCAACATCATCATCAACCTTCATGTCAGTGATATCCCTCTTACATGTAGCGGAAAGTACACTTGACTGGCTCATTTTTTACTTACTGATACTGTCCCTGAGATACTTATGGAAGGAAAATGGAAGGAAGAGGTAAAAAGAGTGCGTACCTATAGAAGGGGGGTGTATGTACTTGTGCATTGTACTGGTACAAAAGTATGTTTTAAAAGAACGTGCATCCTCACACATGCCTAAGTTCTTCACTAAAGTAAGTTGTGAAGAAAGTGACGAAGAAAAAAACAGGGGTTTGTCCATAAAATAGCAAGAAAGATAGGGTGGGGGCGGGGCACGTGCCTGTTCTGTTCTGCATCACAGTACTAGTACGTAATGTACACGCCCACTTACCCTCGACTGGTCGTGTTCCGCGTTAAAAGGCCCATTCCCGGCGCTCCAGATTCCTCGGCTCTGCTCTCAGAAAAGAAAAAAAAAACGGACTCACTTTTCATTATGTCATTTTGTCATTTTTCATTTTTCAATTTGTGGGGACGCCCTGTCCAAACTATTTTTGTAAAAAGTAGCGTCATCGTGACAGGGCGGGAGGGGGTTAAAGGCTCTGACGCTAAAAAATTATTGTGCAAGCTGGCAACGTCATGATCTCATTTAAGCCCGACCTTTTTGCATTAAGGAAGCCATCGTAGTCACATGGCTAGTGTGAAATACTTACTCTCGATGGCAACAGATGCCAGCAGCATGCACACAGTGCCAGTGGCGGATACAGGGGGGGAAGGGGGGTGGGGGGGGGGGGGGGGGGGGGGGGGGCAAACCCGGCCTATGCCCCCCCTAACTAATAAGGATACGCCTCCTGTCCATTGTAATGACATGTCGTCAGCGCCACACAGGTCTTAGCTCTTGCGTGCTAAGTATCATCCCTGACACGTGGCACTTTTTCTATTGTGCTTTTGAGCGTTCAGTTCGTTCGTTCAGCGTTCAGTTCGTACATTCGTTCAGCGTTCAGTTCGTACATTCGTTCAGCGTTCAGTTCGTACATTCGTTCAGCGTTCAGTTCGTACATTCGTTCAGCGTTCAGTTCGTACATTCGTTCAGCGTTCAGTTCGTACATTCGTTCAGCGTTCAGTTCGTACATTCGTTCAGCGTTCAGTTCGTACATTCGTTCAGCGTTCAGTTCGTACATTCGTTCAGCGTTCAGTTCGTACATTCGTTCAGCGTTCAGTTCGTACATTCGTTCAGCGTTCAGTTCGTACATTGCGAATTTCAATTTCAATTGCCGTCAGGAAAGTAGTAGATCTGCGGAGTCCGCCTTCATCCGGATCCCATGGCTAAGCGTCAGCTGACCATTGCTGAAGTGTTTGTGGCGAGCAAAAAGCGTACGTGCCAGAATGCTTCTAGAAAAGGATGCTTCTAATTGACCCTATTTTGTGAAGTGTGACTGTTATAGGTATCTTTAATCATTTGTATTTGTGAATACCATAGATATTAATTACTTTAATATCTATGTGAATACCTGTTTTATAACTTCCAAAAGTGCAAAAAAAAAAAAAAAAAAAAAAAAAAACCAGTGGCTAGGGTTTTGGGGCGGAAATGATGGTGCTTACTGCGCTTTCCCAGACACCCTGGCAAGTTCGGAGGGCACGCCCCCATTCCCATCCCTATATGCCCCCCCTAACACAAAATCCTGTATCCGCCCCTGCACACAATCCATCGAGTCCAATCACACACTGCACTAAATATTAGTTAATTATTAAATCGAAACCTAGCAACTAGCAAGCTGGTGTAAGTGAATTGAAGACGAAGTAATTCAGGCCATAGCGCCTGCATGGTCATGATGTCTTTGGAGTACCAACTGGCTATGGGAAGAATCTGTGTTCTGCACGTCTTCTTAGAGCCCGCTCATCTGGTGCAAAAACACCATTATTGTGCGATGATGGTGCTCCAAGTTAATTTCATGAGCAAGCTCATTCACACGCACGATTGGTAATAGAAGCGCGATTGCTAAATACTGTTAACCGCGATTGTACCTTCCCTTACAAGGATCGGATGCGCAAATGTCCCCAGACTGATAGTGCAACCGATCAGCCGGGTATCCAGATAAATATTATCATGGGTGAATCTAGCAAACGTTATGGGTGGGAAGGAATGGGGGAAATGTTAATTAACGTCACAAAGGCGCTAATTTTTTTTCCAAAAATAGTTTGGACAAGCCCCCTAAATTCGATTTACATTTGGCGAAGTATGTATAATACTAAATTTAACAACATATAACAGGATATAGCACACAAGGGTTCTGCTAACAGGCCAGCTGAATCTTGCCAGGATATCCCTAGCGTTCTCCCTCACCAGGGTCAGGCTTAGTCTCCCGTACAAGTCCTGCCTCACCCCCGGCTTCACTGGAGGCTGAGCCCACTGCCAACCTCCTGCTGATACGGTTGGCGAAGTATTGAACATAGACCCAGGAATACGCAAGCACCATAAATAGAATAAGGAGAAATCAAATTGCCACTTTTATTAATAATCTACACGGATCAAAAAAAATCTGAAAATTAATTCTTTCTTTTTTTTTTAATTTTAAAAATCCATCATGGTGCCAGATTCTGCGCATGGACATGAACTGTGTGTAAAGTGGAGATCTGTTACAAGCACAGGTCAATTTAGTACAGAAAAGCCACTACGTCTAACTTTTTTGGCTTCTTTCGTTTATGACATTGATTCCTGTCATACAATTACGGGGAGGGAAATCCATACGTCATATTCTTGGAATGGTAACTGGGTAGAAGTATGCTCTACCATCTGTACGATGCCAACTGTTTTTTTTTTTTTTTTTTTTTTTTCCTTATTGCCTGGCCACCACTGGCTTCGTTGACAGTGATGTCAGGTTGTGTTTCTCTAGCTGTGTAGCCACTGACATTTCAAATGCAACCTGGAAACAGGCCCAACTTGGCGTGAGCTATGGTGGCCTTGGTCTGCGCTCAATTTCGCACCACTCCTGTGCAGCATACATCACATCATTGAGCTTTACTGGCCTGGGGAGTGCTGACAACCCTCACCTTGCGTGGTCATGTCAGGTGCAACGGTTTGGTTTCACCTCCAGATGGCATCTCTGTATAGTCTATTTTGGCTTCCCCAATCCCACAGAGAATTTTGTCTCAGAGGTTGGATGACCACTCCTTTGGGCTTATAATTGGAGCTGCAACTGACGCAGACAAAGCACTTCTTCTCTCCACATCTACACCCCATGCAGCCTCTTGGCTCACAGTTGTAACTTCTGTAGGTCTTGGGTTACATTTAGATCCCATTGAGCTGCAGATAGCAGTGTTGGGCTTGGACACTTCCAGAGGCTCTTCGTGTCCTCTTTGCCCTGATGTGGCACTGGACCCTCTGGGCCATCACGCAGCTACATGCCGGCGTGGTGGTGATGTAGTGATACACCACAATAGGTTGCGTGATGTCTTCCTGAGCTTCTGTCACCAAGCTCACATTGCAGCAAGATTAGAAGCTGGAAGTGGCCTCACTCCAGGACTTGATCACACTCACCCAGATGATGTGCCAGCTGCCTTTGACACTACAGTCATGTCTCCTCTTACCCTTGCTATTTTGGCTGAGGCAAGTGTGAGGGTGGGTGCTGCTGCTGAAGCCACAGAAAGAAGAAAGCACACATCCAATGATCCGAAATGAGCTGAACTAGGCTGGGTGTGTGTGCCTCTAGCTGTAGAATCATACTGCAATTGGGATGAAGAGGCAAGAAGAATCTTTGCTCTACTGGCCGCACACTTAGCCTTCGGCTCTTCATTCCACAAAGCCAGGGTGATTAGTGACATGTTTGGGAGGCTAAAAATCACCCTGGTTAGAGCCATAGCAAGGGCCATACTGGCCAGGAATGTGGTCCCTACTGACTTTAATTTAGTGGTGTCATATAAAAAGTAATTATCTTGGAATTACATGTAATATCATAAAAATATGTATGCGGTGCTATACATGCATTATTGAAGCAATATTGATATTGCAAAAAAAAAATTAAAAAAAATAAATATTACACTGTCCACGTGAACATTTCACAGCAACTGTTACACTACAATTTAATAGAGCCGCAGGTGATTGATCACAATACAATCTTACATGTATACATGTTGTACACAGCTGTTCAAAAAATTTCCAATATCAAACGAGGCCTTAAGGCTAAAGAACAAGTGCGCGTGCAATGCAAACAAAGCTTTGCCACTTGATGAAATCCCTCATTCGTTTCTTATTCCTGCGCCATACGAGTATACCACTGTGAGCGCTAGCGCTGAGATTTGATTGTAAGCATCGACTAGATCTGAACAAAATGTGGGAACGAAATTGCAACGGATGTGACGCAGAAGGAACGCGTCATTAATTGATTGCTTGCAAATTAAACTATAAAAGGACGTTGGAAAAGCGCGCATGCACTTCAATCGGTTAGCATCATGCAAAAACTACACATTATGCCGCCCATGAAAGTGGCGACCGAACTGCTTCTCATTGACTCCTCTTTGTTACGGAAGATACTTCCAGAAGAACTTGCTGGTGAAGCCTGGACCGGCAAACGCAAGGTAAGGTTCTTTTGAATAATAGAATAAGCTATACACGATTTTTTGCACTCTTTCCCCAGCACCTGGTTGGCGTACATGTAATATGGCATAGCCATGCACTGTAAAGCCTGTTCGCATATAAATATATCGTATCCCTCGGGGGAAAAAGCGCGCGCACTCGCGCCTCCATCCGCACACACACATATACAAAAAAATCATGTATGTTGATACAATTCATCATATACTCTTGCCTTCATCCCATGCACAGGAGGAAATATCTCCAAATATCACAGCCATGGTCGACCATTTCAACAGTCTTACTATGTTGGTTCCAACTGAGATCTTGGCAGAGACCACGCCACAGAGGCGTGCTAAAGCCGTCTCCAAATTCATCAAGGTAGGTGAATAGCACAACAAAGCAAGGCTATGCATGCATGCTCAGGGAATGAATTTCAATTCGTATTATGGCCATTCAATGTAATTTATTTATTTTTGGCATCAGCTTGCAAAGGCATGCCATAAGCTCAAGAACTATCACTCCCTGAAGGCAGTGTTAGCTGGTCTTCAGTGCACACCTGTGTACAGACTGAAGAAAACCTGGAAGAAGGTGCCATCTTCAAAATTAAAGTGAGTAGTAAATCTGTGGGTATGCATTTACAAGGATGTGTGGGAGTATATATATTGTATGCATGCATGCACATGTATATATGTGGTATGTACAGTGCTTATGTGTGTGTGTGTTGTGTGTGTGTACTGGGTGTGTACTGGGTGTGTGTTGGGTATTTGTTATGGGAGTGTTCATGTATGTGTTGGGTGTATGTTGGAGTGGGTTTTATGTGTGTTGTGTGTGGTGTGGGTGTTATGTGTGGTATGTGTGTGAGTGTGCGTGTGTGTTTGTGGTGTAAGGTAATTGATCCCTAGTTTATATACATGTAATTCCTTGAACTCCATTTTATTTATGGTTTCCTCTATACATGTAAGGGAAGAAATCGTTAAAATTTGTGGTTTAATTGTAAGGCTTCCCTGCCCTATTTTCGTCCGTTACACTGTACTGTAACAGAATACAATACATGTACTTAGAACTGCAGCTAAGCTTATTTACGTGGTCTGTGTGTGTTAGTGTGTCATGAATAGCCGCAGATAACAGATGAGGTGCAGAAAACTGTACTAACCTTTCTGTTTCGCCCAATTCAGGACATTTCACAAGCTGAGCACTCTGATGGCAGAAGAGGAAAACTGTATTCTGTACCACAGGGCAATATATAAGGACCTCCAAAACAATGTTCCATTTGTGCCATACTTGGGATTTTTTCTCACCCAAGTTGTCCACCACACCTGCATCCAGAAGATGCGGGATAGTAGGGGGATGAGAAGGAAGGGAGCCATTTTAAAGCGCTACAAAGTTCTCTTGTCTTGCACAACCCTAAGCGATTCACCTTACAAAGTTTTAAATACAACATTCAGCTGTCCAAACGGATGTAGAAATGACTTTAACTATTCAATCAAAAGTGGTACCACCCTAAGCAGTCCGAAAGGAACTATTCCCACCCTCAGTTACTCATACAACGAGGTGACGACATCATTTAATGCTGAAATTCAGAACAATGAGTGCCCAAAGGGTGTCTTATTTCCTACCTTCAGCTCAGGAGAAAGGGTGAATGTCAATAAGAGTGCTTCTTTACCCCTCGACCATCACTACGCCTCCACCCATAATGCAGCAGGCACTGCCAGCTGTCCCTCTGGCAGTCTTCGTACCTCATCGCGGTACTCTACCCCCGTCTTTTCCCACTCACGCTTAACAGTAAAATGCCATAGTGAAGAATTGCTTGACTCTCAGCACCATAGTGAAATTACAGATATTCACTTGGCTTCACCAAATGTGTCTATAAGCCTTGGCAGCCTGGGTCCTGCAGCCATACTGGGTGAGGCAATGCATGATAGGCTCTCAGACTCTGCACTTCACATGGTTGAGGGTAGCACCAGCAATATCAGCGAGTGCGAGGACCACCTTTTGAGCTCTTCATACTCACAAATTGGCTTGCCGCCAAACTTGTCATCAAGTACCAGCAGCCTCAGTCCCGAGTCAGGAATCAGCAGCCCTCGTCCAAGTACACCAGATGATGATCAGTTTTGTAGGTCTGGGGACTCTGGACTTTATTCTATCAAAAGAACTGTCTGCAACAGCAGTGACGATGAGAGCCATTCTGCTAGCATCTCCAAATTCAGAGCTTGTTCAGTCAGCAGTATTAATGTTATCGACTTTGACGAAATTGCCCCACCAACTCACCAGTGGCATGCCAAGCCGTACAGTACAAAGTCTGAAAATGAGTGTAGTGATTCTGAGGAAATCCCATGTTCCAAGTGCACCACTCATCATGACTGCGGTGCCTTACAAGATTCAACATGCCCAGTTTGTGCTAAACTAGCTGGTAAACTGGAAAGGCGCCGGAACGCTGTTCAGGAGGACAGTGTGGACCCATGGTTCAGCAACCCTAAGACACTTTTACGGAGGTACCAGATCTGCTCCCTGGGGTGTGGCATTGGCATGCAAGGGAGAGAAGACATTAGAAGTCTTATTAAAAATTACCACTGCAACACTGAGACAGAGAACTATGCGTTATCGTATCAGAGGGAGCCCCAACGGAGCATGCAACAGACTTCAAGTGATGAACTAAATCCTTGTGAAAGTACACCTGAATTGGGGCAGGGAGGCCATTTCACCTGGAGAAGTAAATCAGTGCGTATTGGAAGTAGCATGTCCATTTTGTAGCAATGTACAGTTGAACATGTGATTAATTGCTCCTTGACAACCGATATTCATGCATGGAAAAATACTTTTGTATTTTTAAATTACATTATTGTATCATCAATATATTGTAAAGCGTGGGATGGATTACTGATCCAAGGCATGGGATGGATCCAAGGACACATCCCATGTGCCTTGGATCCATATTTCATTGCATGCATGGGATGGATCCAATGCATAGGGATATTCAGTGACAACCATGCGTAACCCTCACTTGTGATCTGGAACTCAGAAGAGATGACTGAAAGTCAAGTAGCAGGATCACAGTGAAGACATCACACAGACAATAAACTCTCTCAAGGACATGTGGACATAGTAGAAATATAATTACAATTATAATTATATATTATACAAATTATATATGTGACAGTTCACGACAAAATGAGCCTTCGTATATCATTATAATTATAATAAAATGAATATACATGTATATACATGTATAATGTCATTAAATTCCCTTATGTTTGAATCGCTATACCTTCCGAACGGTTAAAGCTATCAGCATCCTATTTTCAACACTTCATACTAAACCATTTTTTAGGTCCCGTGCCAGTATAACAAACAACGTCCACATTTTCCCACTTGAATCGTGCCATAGTTTTAGTCCCCGCCTCCCCATACGTTGCAATTTGCTCAAATCATCGGCGCGAATCGAGCGCGAAAATGTGCACGGCGTAGTTTGTTCAACTGTATCTCCGTAACGGATGACATGAAAATTAACGAACAGAACAATTCCATAGGTATCGGACCTCTCTGCCTACAAACCGAATTTGAAGCGATTTGACTACTTCTACCGAAAGTTATGGCGAGTATGAACCCGGGAGGGTATCGGACGCTGCAATAATGGCACGGAGCAATTATAAGACCCCAAAATGTATTTTACTGGTGTAGCATGAAGTTTTGAAAATAGAAAGTCGATATAACTTTAACCGTCCGGAAGTTATAGCGATTCAAACATAAGGGAATTTTATAACATTTTATATATAATACGAAGGCTCATTTTGTCGTTAACTGTCCCACATACATGTAGGCTGAAAATGATCAAATTGGTATTCTTATGAGGTGGGAACCATACCGTAAGACGGATCAGGGCACTGATGCACGTGATGGATACATGGGACCAGATTCGCTGGTGCGGCATGAGATATTAGAGTAGTCTACTCTAATATCTAAGGGGGGCACACACTCCTGGAGGTTCCTAGGAGGCAGTGTCCAGGGTTGGGGCCTTGGGGGGGGGGGGGGGGGGGGGGGGGGGGGGAGGAACACACCTTCCTATATAGGAAAAAAATGTGTCCGGCGGACAATGTTTCCTAGGAATAATTGCCCGGCCGGACAATTATTAGAGTGGGACACGTATTCCTATTACACCGGCTGCGACACGTTTCAGTGAGCATACATTACACGCCATGGGGGGGGGGGGGGGGGGGGGGGGGGGGGGGGCTCCCCGAAGCTAACGCTTGTTGCGTCGAGAAAGTCCGAAAACTATGCCAAAAACGGTAAGAAAAAGTTACAACAGTTGATGGTCTGGGAATTTTAATACTAGCAATTCGAAATGAATACTGCAAGTGAATGATAAATATTTAAAAGACTATTCTGTGTATTTAGTGCGGCAAGGCTGGGAATACGAGGTTATGGAACTATGAATAATTAATGTCATATGACTATGACGTTTTGTCACGCGGCTGAGGATCAACGAAAGGAACTTGTTTGCTTAATCTGTTTGTAAAGTAATGGTTCCACGTGTTATTTTAGGACACTACGCACATAGCTCACATATTTGATCGCTCTGTAGGATCGCTTTACGCTTAGATGCTTGAGTATACCCGGTAGAACATAACGGGTACATAGTACTAACTAATTAACTACACGGTAAGATAGAGCTTTTTAAACTGGATGGAACAGTGTATATGATTATCAGACCTGTATATCACATCGGCACGCATCCATCCATCTGTCCATCTTCCAGATCATGCAGATCAGAAAGCAAGCCACTAATTATTGTCACGCGACATAAATGTTTAATTCCTACATTCTAACTGATAGTGGTCATGTGATCGCATAACCTCTATAGCTTTCGAAATATGTAATTATTTATTTAGGTGGGCCAAAAAAACAACAGCGATAATTATAAAGCTCAGCTTCTATATATATGACGCGCCGATCTTGTCCAAATGCTTAAAATCATATATCCGTCATGTCCATGCCCCGGTACGCAACATACATGTAATTATCAACAATTTGCTGGTAATTACAAGTCGTATGAACAGAGTAGGCCATAATGCTTGTTGTTGCCTCTGCATTTCGTAATTCGCACTGCCGCATAGATAGACCCTTCCCTTTTAAGAAGTACTCCGGACGTGACATCACTAATTAACGTACTTAACCAAGTACGTTGATTAGTGATGTCACGTCCGGAGTACTTCTTAAAGGGAAGGGTGTCTATTTCAGCGGGGCACCCATGTATGCACCCACGATTTTATACAGGCTGGAGATCGCTTTGGACTTGAGTGCATTTATGAGAAGCATCTCCCTGGTATATTATACATGTATACCTGTATCTCACTTGAAAATAAGCACAGCAAAAAAGCGCATCAAATGAATTATTGATTTCGCAACGGATTTTTAATCAATTATTAAATCAACGCATGATTTCACAGCAAAACTTGACTTGCAATTGATTTTACTGTAAAATCAATTGTGAATCAATAATTGATTTGACGGGGGGGGGGGGGGGGGGGGGGGGTTTGCTGTGAAGAACTTGATATAAATAAATCAACAGATGCGATCATACATGCACATATTATTATTATTTTTGTTATCAGTATCACTTAAATTATTGGCCTTGTCCACTTCAGTGTGTTTATCATTCGTTAAACTTTCCCTACTTATACTGACAGGGCTGCCGCGATATATCGCGATATGTATATCTGACATACGCGATATACATGCACACAAGCGATATGTGTATCTTGATATACATGTACATATCGCCGATACATCGCGGCAGGCAGCCCTGCAGTTATACATGACCACCGATAACCACGATGCAATGAAGGTTCCCTGTCTAAATGAATAAGGAACAAAAATACATGTATAGAGGCAGCACATACCTGAGCAAATCATTCAAGCTCTGAAATCTACATCTTAGCATGTTTACATTTCACATCTTATATAAAATATTGCATTAACCCAACAATTATATTTGAAGTAGAAATGGTTAGAGCTAAATCGTAAGTCAGTATATTTTGAATTAAGCAAATCTTAAAGATAAAATCAAGTAGTCTTAATTATGTAATGTGAGTAACAATTATGACAACTTATAATCAATCCAGTGATTAATAAGCCACTGAATGCAAAAATTATATATTGTCGCTTTAGATCTTGTAACCTGTTTAGTTACAATCTAGTATCAGGCCAGCCATCACATTTTTGTAGAAGAGACTAGTATGCCTGTCCATCCACTTGAAAGCACTATGAACTAGCTAGAATACAAGCTCTTGGCAAAAGAGATAAACTTAGAATGCAGGGGCACCGTGGGGTTCCTGTCCAGTCCAATCTGATAAAACACTGCTACACTCATCTGAGGCACTTATGTGCTGCATAAATGGTTCCTCAAAAGTTCAGGACTCTTGAGAACTTGAGAAGGACTCAAATGTTCTTTCCGCAGGATTTTGAATGCATTATCACACTAGAACAGGAATTTTTGTCAATGAGAAACTTTCAGAGAAAGGGTGTGTAAAGGGCATGTTACAAAATAATGGTAACATGTTTGAATTTTAAACATCCACATGTACTGCAACCTTGCAGATGTTACCTAAAGTTGCAGTGTTTGATCCCATCCATAAGCATTTACTTGATGTATTGGGGGCTCTGTCAAGCATGCAGTTCTCCGCCATTGTACCTACATGTACCATCCCACTACCTTAACATCTTTCATGGGTGACTTGGTGCTAAGCACACAGTACCAACAGTCACATGACATGATGTGGCACCCAATTCTTCAATTTCTATTAGCATCAAGCTGGTGCCCAACAAGGTGACGTTTAGATATTCTTGAAACCCCCAGTACTATGAAATGCAGCTAATATTGTGATACGAAGAAGGCTAATGGCCTGGCCAAGGAAAAATGCTATCAGGAGGTAAAAATTATTTGAAAAACAACAATGACACTATTGGTCTCCATACATTCATTTTATGTGTCAACTAACAGCTATCCAGCACTCAAGAATTCTCCATGTCACTCCTCCATGTCATAGAGAGGTTTTCCTCCCTTTGAATTGTGCTGAGCATTATGCTGAATTCATGGAGTTCTCGAAAGGAAATATGTGGTTCATTTATGGACAGTGCAAGTTGCTGTCACAATCATGAGGTGATGTGCTACAACAACTAGCTGGACAACCTGGCATGGTTAAACTATCAGAGTCTAATTTGACAATGATGTTCTTTGCTGCTCTGAATTATAAGACATGCATGGCATGCAATGTTAAGTTTGTGTGCTCCATGTCTATGCTGACATGGCGGCCTTAGTGGTGAGGTGTAAAGACAATACCACCCTGTGAAGATATTATGAATAGCTATTGCATACACCTGACTATTGAGTCTCTTTGCCTAGAACCTTTTTTTGCTGGTGGAAATCTAACTGCTTTATACTAAAGGTCATGGACATTGGCAACTAGAAGTGCATGGGACATATTGCAGTTAGAAATGGTTCTCAGAAAGCTTGCAAATAAATATGTTCGTGTATATGCTTTGAAAAAGAAACAGGTACTTGTTTTTAAGCCTCCTATCAGTTAGGCGTAGCTTACCCTAAAGATGCAGGTACAAAAAAAAAAACATGCACAACGTAAATATGCTCAAATGTTGAACCCCATTTGGATAATGTAGGTATTTCTGTTCCAAATATTGACTCATATACTACTCACCATAAACATTAAAACTTATGGCACTGCAGTGATGTATTTGCACAAGTTTGAACTTATTGGCTAGTTCTAAATTTTATTTTCTAAACGGTAACGTTAGAAATAACATTAGCAGCACTAGGATATTAAAGTGTTTAGGGTACAAATGTTGACAAGGCTGTTCCCCCAAGGCTGTCCTGCACGTTAGGGGTCAAATTTCCACCCGAAAGCCGAATCCGGGGTCAAATTACACCCCGGGTGCTAGCCAGACACTCTTCATTTCGAAAAACGAGCACCCGAAAAAAATTGAACGGCCTCGTCCCGAGTCCGCTTCGCGGACGAGGCGCCTTCGGCGCCGTACTGCGCGCTTCGCGCGCCATACAAACTCGCCTATAGACAGGAACGTTGGTAATGGAATATTGATAGCTCCCAATACTTGTTAAAATGCACCTCCTAAGAACTTCCAAATTCTCATTCAATCTGAGCCTGATGCAGAAATGATTTCTGCCTTGAGGCATCCACTGTCACAGAGCTTACTGATTGACTTATAAGCCAAACAAACTCAATCCTTTAGGTGTTGCTGTGGATCAATACTGCTTTCTTTCTTGCATGAGGTAACTTGGAAGGCTCTCCAGCTGACAATGAAGCTGTTTCACAACCTAACTTTATGATCCTATTGAGGATGTCAAATTTTGTGCCAAATCCCTTGCTCTCAAGCAGCTAATGCAGTCAGGTTGCTGTCCCAGCTGTCTGGGGTGGGATCCTTAGATCCTTCTCCTTTTATGCCATTGTGCCCGCTCCTATTTCAAGCTGGTTCATTAAGCTCACTCCACATGACCTCCCCTTGTGCGGCCTGAAGGCCTAGCATTGTTTCATGAGGAGTTTCGTTGTCTTGATTGTATTACTATTGATGTTTCAGGACTCTGATTGGCTTCAAGTTCAGCTGAGCCTCAGTAGGGGTGGTCTAGGCCTCCGTAGGTTGGCTTTACATTGTTCGACTGCTTGTTTGGCCGGTATCAATTAATAAAGCAGCTTGTACCTGATGAGGTCACCTTGCAAGCTGTCACTGTATACAATAGCTTGGCTCTCTGCAAGTTCCGTCTCAGTAGAGTCTCTGCTGTATTCTTTTCTCAGTCAAGACACTTATCATAATATCATCTCAGTACTGATGACCAACAATTTGACCAGCTGTGCCTCATCGCTGCATGTGTCTAGCAGTCTTTGCATATTGTGTGTCCTCTTGACTACCTTCCATTACATTGAGGGGACTTAATCTTCACATGGAGCCAAGTTGACCTTGAAATGGTGGCTTGGGTTGCAATTGGTTTGCAGCTACATTGTCCTTACTGCCCTGACCACCAGCTGAATCCTCTTGGGCATCATGCCATGATGTGCAAAAGGGGGTGGTAATGTTGTTTTGCGACACAACAGCGTGAGGGATGTTTTTGCCCAGTTTTGTCATAGGGCTTGGATGAGTGACTTTGCATGACGTAGGTCAAGAAAGTTGACATGGATAAAGGAACCGTTCCAGAGGCCAGAAAGTCCACAACTTCCTTCAGGGAGAAGCCAATGGTGGTGTGGAAGGGGGGATAGGTGTGGTGCTGGACAGAGAGACCAGCCATGCAGGGTACCTTTAGGGTTCTATAAGCTCTAATAGATGAGTGTGCAACCTTTTTTCCCCTTAACTCCTGCCATGTGCTATGCAGTTGGTGCTATGGGTCACATCATGCGGGCAGGTCAATTCTCATACTGAGGCAGGGGTACAACAGCTATAGGAAGACCCATAGGATCCTTTATTCTTTGCTGAGGAGCTGGGACTGCTGGGTCCACAGTTGGGGCTCTTTTCCAAGTGCAAACTGTTCAGTAGAGGTGGCAACTCCTCTCCTTTTCCCACCAGTAGTGAAGTCTGCGTTGGCTCCCCAACGGAGGTGCCAATTGGGGACTTCGTGCACTGTGCTCGATTCATAAAAATGCCAAGGTATTGCTTAAAGCCCTAGTGGATGTCTCTACAGTTGACCTTGGGGGTAGGCTTTCATTCCTTCGCTCTGCTGACATTGCCCTAGACACCCACTATAGGCCACCCTGCAGCCTCTTGCAGACATGGTGGCGAGGTAGCTTCACCATCTTTGCCGATTTATGTTACCTTGCCCACCTTTCAGTGAAGATAGAGGTGGGATATGAGGGTAGAGGTGGGATATGAGGGTAGAGGTGGGATATGAGGGTAGAGGTGGGATATGAGGGTAGAGGTGGGATATGAGGGTAGAGGTGGGATATGAGGGTAGAGGTGGGATATGAGGGTAGAGGTGGGATATGAGGGTAGAGGTGGGATATGAGGGTAGAGGTGGGATATGAGGGTAGAGGTGGGATATGAGGGTAGAGGTGGGATATGAGGGTAGAGGTGGGATATGAGGGTAGAGGTGGGATATGAGGGTAGAGGTGGGATATGAGGGTAGAGGTGGGATATGAGGGTAGAGGTGGGATATGAGGGTAGAGGTGGGATATGAGGGTAGAGGGGTGGGATATGAGGGTAGAGGTGGGATATGAGGGTAGAGGGGTGGGATATGAGGGTAGAGGTGGGATATGAGGGTAGAGGTGGGATATGAGGAGGGTAGAGGTGGGATATGAGGGTAGAGGTGGGATATGAGGATAGAGGGGTGGGATATGAGGGTAGAGGTGAGATATGAGGGTAGAGGTGGGATATGAGGGTAGAGGTGGGATATGAGGGTAGAGGTGGGATATGAGGGTAGAGGTGGGATATGAGGGTAGAGGTGGGATATGAGGGTAGAGGTGGGATATAAGGGTAGAGGGATGGGATATGAGGGTAGAGGTGGGATATGAGGGTAGAGGGGTGGGATATGAGGGTAGAGGTGGGATATGAGGGTAGAGGTGGGATATGAGGGTAGAGGGGTGGGATATGAGGGTAGAGGTGGGATATGAGGGTAGAGGTGGGATATGAGGGTAGAGGGGTGGGATATGAGGGTAGAGGTGGGATATGAGGGTAGAGGTGGGATATGAGGGTAGAGGGGTGGGATATGAGGGTAGAGGTGGGATATGAGGGTAGAGGTGGGATATGAGGGTAGAGGGGTGGGATATGAGGGTAGAGGACGGTGGGATATGAGGGTAGAGGGGTGGGATATGAGGGTAGAGGTGGGATATGAGGGTAGAGGTGGGACATGAGGGTAGAGGTGGGATATGAGGGTAGAGGTGGGATATGAGGGTAGAGGTGGGATATGAGGGTAGAGGGGTGGGATATGAGGGTAGAGGTGTGATATGAGGGTAGAGGGGTGGGATATGAGGGTAGAGGTGGGATATGAGGGTAGAGGTGGGATATGAGGGTAGAGGGGTGGGATATGAGGGTAGAGGTGGGATATGAGGGTAGAGGTGGGATATGAGGGTAGAGGTGGGATATGAGGGTAGAGGGGTGGGATATGAGGGTAGAGGACGGTGGGATATGAGGGTAGAGGGGTGGGATATGAGGGTAGAGGTGGGATATGAGGGTAGAGGTAGGATATGAGGGCAGAGGTGGGATATGAGGGTAGAGGTGGGATATGAGGGTAGAGATGGGATATGAGGGTAGAGGTGGGATATGAGGGTAGAGGTGGGATATGAGGGTAGAGGTGGGATATGAGGGTAGAGGTGGGATATGAGGGTAGAGGGGTGGGATATGAGGGTAGAGGTGGGATATGAGGGTAGAGGTGGGATATGAGGGTAGAGGTGGGATATAGTTTAACTAGGGTCCATGTCAACTCCACCTAACACAGATGCTCTTGTTCAGAGTTGGACAACCCTTTGATACCACAGTTGCCTCTCTGCTCCTGCCACTTTTTTTTTCTCCCCACTTGGCATCCTTGCTTGCTGGTAGCCAGTCCAGTAACAAACCCAAAATGGCTGCTGAAATTTATAGCCGCCTCAACTTAAGCTTGTCACTGGTAAAGGAAGGAAGTTGGCTCGTGGGTAATTTAAAACCTGCTGCCATTGGAACTGTTTTAAATAAGCTTTGTTTTGTGCTCTCTACAACTGAATAACATGAATGAATTCTTATGCTGCATGTATACATTGGATTGATTATTGGCATGGGCCTGGCCTACAACATATGGATTGATTACTATATTACATGTGGCACATGCATGGCCTACAACATATATGGCACGCCGTATGCATGATCAATCGTCTGAGTTTCAAGTGTAGGGTGGACGGTACAATATTATTATCAGTATATTGCTGTATAAATAATATACATGTATACCAACATACATGTATGCACATCGCCATGAATTAAGTATACTCTTTTGACTGTCATAAATTATAAGTGGATCGGTTCTCGCTCTAACGATAACTGGTAATTCTGCCGTTCTGAGTTACAAGTTCCCTCCCCTTCCTCGAGCAACGATTGCAGTTCCTCGCTGCAGCGCAGCGCCGCGCTACACTTGGAGGCACTCGTTATGTACCGCTCCAGAAGCCTTTGCGGATCGTACGGTGTTTTCACCTCAGAGTCGCTGCTTGGCATATCCTGCTGTCTCCAGCGCCGCGCGGCAGTTTTGGACACCGCGAGAAGCGGAGTCGAACAGCGGTTGCGCTCGACAAGATGGCGGCTACGGTCGGTAGCGTTGTTCGGACGCCACTCTCCGTTTTCGCTCCTGATCTCACAATGTATATCTTCGTGCCGTAATTCGTCCTCGTACGCGTTGCCGAATACCGAGTCGAGGCTGGGTCGGCTGCCGAAGTCGTTGCTACGCGTTAGGCTATCGTTCTCCGTCATCGTGCCGCACAGCGACTCGGCACTTGCGTTCGGGCATTGCGGAGTGGGCGCAGTACCGGATACCACGCTCTCCATCGTCGGGGACGTCGATAGCTTCACGCTCGGACTGTCCGCCTTCGGAGACAGGCATATGTCGTCGAGCTCTAAGGAGCGGGAGGCTGTGTCGGTGTCCGACTTGGGCTCCTGACTGACGAAGCCGAGATCCGAAAGGTCCGTTTCGGCGGGACTGAACAAACTCCAAGAGTGAGAGGACAAAGGTGTGCTTTTGTCAGAGCTGCCGTTTGACCGTTCTTTTTTCTTCAACCCCACGATTTCTTCCGCGCTCTCCGAACTATCCGAAGCGACCGCGCCGCTGTTCAGCTGAAAATGACCGCTCAATGAATTCTTTTGTCTGGAGACCTTCGTTTGTGCGACTGGGGACGAGGGGACGGAGCGACTGGAGACGAGGGACGAATCGCTGTTCTTTTCCGTTTTCAGGCGTCGAGTGCGATACACAGAGTAGCTGCTGAACGACGACGACTTGTTCAGCTCGCGCGCTCTCCTGATGACCTTGTAAGATCCGTGTTGAATGATTTGGGTCAGGAAGAGTCCGAGGAAGGGAATACAGGGCGTGTCGTCAGCTAAGTGCTTGTCCAGCTTCTCTCTGTACAGCTGCCAGTTGTTCTCCTCAGACATGATGGCGCAGAGTTGTTTAAACTTCCTGTTGTGTGTGTGTGGGGGGGGGGGAGGGGGTAGGTGGAGTTACATGTGGAAGCAGCGCACGCGCATCAGTAATTATATGAACACACACACACACACACACACACACACACACACGAATCACACCACACATGTAGTGAGTTATACTAAGTACACTGCAATGAATTTGCTTCAATTGTATAAATGCCTTAGAAATTGTATACATGTACATGCATGATTATGCATTGCTGTTAAGATCAAATCCCACATATATGTGCATCTGTACCTTTTGTGTTTCCTGGGCACCTCCTTCCATGTCTTAGTGAGCCTGAATATGGGCGTGCACTGCAGGCCAGCCAACACAGACTTGAGGGAGTTGTAGTTGTGGAGGTGGTAACACTCACTAGCGATCTATTCCACAGGGGATTGAAGTACAGGTAAGTTAAAAGCTCCTCAACTTCATGTTGACAAATGTGTAACACATGTTTCAATGAAACCCCTCCTACTAAGACTCCTCCCTACCCTACACCCAGGTCCCCACTAACACTACCCTACACCCAGGTCCCCACTAACACTACCTTACACCCAGGTTCCCACTAACACTCCTCCCTACCCTACACCCAGGCCCCCACTAACATTACCCCCTATGAAGGTGACTGCTAAGAGCACAGGCAAGTACATGTAAGATATGCACACTTACATGGACATGTAAGATATGCACACTTATGTGGACATATACATGTACATGTAGAAGAACATACATTGGATTGGTGTAATGGTTTAGGGTGAGGGTTGGGGTGTGGACCAATTACATGTAAGCGAGGGGCCGCCTTTTCCACCACTAGTTGCCTTTTACTCGCGACCATTCTCATTACCAGAAGTGCAAAATTGGGATTCCTTGCAATCGGGTGCAATGGACTGCACATGCTCCTCTCACATCCACTCCCACAACATTCCTTCCCCAGCTGTGCACACGCTATCCCTCCCCACTGAGCTCTTTAGCTATTATCTCACTAAATACCAAATGTTCAGCAAACATAAATTCCAAGATACTTTGCAGCAGCACCCAAATCACCAGACATTGTTATCACGACGTACACATGAAGCATTTTACGCACACAACACTGCGCAGGACATGTGTAAGTACACGTACATGTGCATATACGGAATACACTGCCCTCTCTCCCTCCCCCTCTTCACATCCTTGTGACCCCTCCGACTCAACCTTTCTACCCACACCTGTCTTTGTCTTGCCAGCATACGCACATTCCTCACATGCAGAGCTGTCCACACACTCCCACACCTTTGTGATCTGTTGTATCAGACCTTTCCCACAGGACATACACATAGACACGCCTACAACAAACATGGACACGCCCACGACATCACTTGGACACGCCCACGACATCACTTGGACACGCCCACGACATCACTTGGACACGCCCACGACATCACTTGGACACGCCCACGACATCACTTGGACACACCCATGACATCACTTGGACACAAGCCCATGACACATCTGGGTTGCTCTGTAAGATACGTGTGTGGGCATCTTGTCACAGGGTGGTCATTAGAGCTGTTCTGTACATGCATTGGACTAAGCAGAGGGCAACAGATAGCAGTATGTGCGTGTATGTTGTTGTGTACATATGCATGTGTACATGTGTGCGTGTGTGTACATGTGTGTACATGTGTGTACATGTGTGTACATGTGTGTACATGTGTGTGTGTGTTTGTACTTACTACCACCACACCATTTACCTAATGATCACATAACCTCACATGGTACATGCAATGGGAGGAGGAGAGATGGTGATGGGAGGAGAGGAGATGGGAGGAGAGTTGAGGGAGGGATGGGAGGAGAGGTTGCAGCTCTACATTTAATTCACGCCTGCACTTATGATGTAAGGTAGTGGATGGGCTTATCCATACGTTGTGTACAACAAATGCGGATAGGTTAACACACTTACATGTACCTCTCTATACTGGTCAGTGATTTGAGCAATGTGACAATGTAATACCCCCTCCCCCTCCATCCACTGCAGTGGGAGGATTTGCATGGTTGTCTAGTAGTTACATCACTGCCACTAACTCCCCCCCTACATGTACGTCATTGAATACAGATGGAGGAGGGGGAGGAGGGGGATGTCATGGTGTATTACGTCCTCTGTTCACATAGTGTGCACATGTGTGTGTGCGTATGTGCACATGTGTGTGTGCGTATGTGTACATATGTGTGTGCGTATGTGTACATTTGTGTGTGCGTATGTGTACATTTGTGTGTGCGTATGTGCACATGTGTGTGTGCGTATGTGTACATGTGTGTGTGTATATGTGCACATGTGTGTGTGCGTATGTGTACATTTGTGTGTGCGTATGTGTACATGTGTGTGTGCGTATGTGCACATGTGTGTGTGCGTATGTGTACATTTGTGTGTGCGTATGTGTACATTTGTGTGTGCGTATGTGCACATGTGTGTGTGCATATGTGTACATTTGTGTGTGCGTATGTGTACATGTGTGTGTGCATATGTGCACATGTGTGTGTGCGTATGTGTACATTTGTGTGTGCGTATGTGCACATGTGTGTGTGCGTATGTGTACATGTGTGTGTGCGTATGTGTACATACATGTGTGTGCAATGTGTGCTGTGTGCGTATGTGTGTATGCACACGTGTGTTAACACCAGTCGGTGTTTGTATACCCTTCACCTCTTTGTACAAGCCACACACCCTCACCTTAATGTATTTTGAGATGACTTTGGCCCTGCCCAGGGGTGAGGTCTCCTCCAGGATCTCCGTGGGGACAAGGAGGGCCAATCGGTTGAAGGATTTCACCATGGCCATGACGTTGGGTGCACATTCGTTCTGTAGGTACAGGTCCACATGTGGATCAGTACAAGCTGCAAATATATACTCCCATTGACACCATGCCACACTTTAAAAAGCACTAGTCACTTGTACCCCTCCACCTTCCTCCCTCGGGCCCTCTCCCCCCCCCTCCCCCCTCTCTGCTGCCTGATTAGCATACAGGACAGCAAAAACTATGACCTTCCAAGTACACACACCACGTTCATACACTTTTACACATTTGTTGTCTGAGTCTATGTGTGTACAGACATGTGCGTGTGGAAATATTATTGCGGAAATGGTTTCATAGGGTCATTGGCTAGTACATACAAATGTGTAGGAAAAACTGCATCACACACACACACACACACACACACACACACACACACACACACACACACACACACACACACACACACCTTTTGTTTACTGGTCCAGGCTTCATCCTCAATCTCGTTCGGCTTGATATTCTTCATAAGTTTGGCATCCATATCTGTCAGCTGCTCTGCCACGTCCCTCGCTCGATAGTGGTGAAGTCTGCGACGTTGTGGCGAATCACGGTTCTGCTCCGCCGCGTTATCCAGCTGGTTTGCCTTACGGCTACCGTTGGGGGAAGAGAAGTACCGGTGAACGGTGTGCATCATTCTTGCCACAGGAGACTTGGGTACGGACCCGTTGTAGGTCCCGTCGGAATTTGAGGGCGGTTTCATGACGCCTTTCGGCAGCGACTTGGACTTGAAAATTGGGCGGGACGGCAGAAGGAAAGTGCTAGGCGGGGAGCCCGTCGCTGTATGTGCAACCATTCCCTGAGACGATATGCTTCGGGCGTGAAGACGACCTTTTCGAATGGTGTGGTGGCGTAGGGGAGAGCCCAGGTCGATAGGAGGCGTGGGTGACTCGCTGGATGGGTTGTTACCGTCTACGGCTTCCCCAGCGTCGGTAACGCTATCACAAAGTGCGACGCTTTCCCGTGCACGTTCCCCTACCTTTCGAGGGAGGGTGCAGTACTTTGGTTCGGCGGCGGAAAGCAAGCGTCGCCTGACGCGCGGTAAAGTACCGCCGTTGCCACTGGCGATAACGGGCGCGTATCCGTTGAAAGCGGCCGGAATGTACGGCCCGGGCTCGACCGACGACGGCGCGGGACCCTCGACGCACCGCTCCCTTACGGTCGAAGAGAACTCGTGGGTCGGAGAGGAACGATGCATTCCCATGGCTCCGTCGAAGAAAGGATCCTCCAGAGTGACGTGCCCGTGCCTATGTACGCTTTTACACTTGCTAATAGCTTCAAGCCATTCTCGGACGCTGCTTTTCTCGCTTCGAAGCTGGTACACGTAGTGGAGCATGGTTCGAAGCGGGTCTTCTACTTTGATACCATTTAGTACTCGAATGTCGGCGGAAACCACCACTTCCCCCAGGATGTGCCTGCGAACAACTACGCGCGGATTGGACTTTCTTAAATTTCTCAAAACAACCAGTTCCGTCGGCGTCAAGTAGATCGTAACAGGGTAGATGCCTTCGGCGTAGAGTTCAACAAACTTGTCATTTAAAATGAAATCCGATACGAATACGCCGTCTTCATCTTTATGAAGAGAGGGTAGAGTTTCACTGTCCACGATCGTCATACCTTTTAAAGGCGAGTCGTCCACTTTGGCACCAATCGCTATGCAACGCACATTGGCACAATCAATCGTTGCCTCGAAGATAATATTACCCGACGTGCTATTTAATTAATTTGCACACTTTTGAAGCCTCACTTATACGTGCTCTCGTTCCCCGGAAATTCATCTCTAATTTTCCCTCTCCCCTGGAGCCCCGCCCCTGCATTAGCAATGCCAGCAAATGACCGTTTGTGTGGGTGATCGATGTCATGATTAGTGGAAGCATCATGAACGTAACTTCTAAGTTCTACACATGTATGTAAACCCTACCACCCGCGCTGTGTAATAACATCACCTGCGGAGAATGCCAAATACGTATTTTAGAGCAAGCGGGCACGCGTGGGCATGCATGCCAAATGCATGTGGCACCATTGCATTCCCACTGTAGGTTTTAGATTAACCCCATTGTGCCAAGGATGGGGGGGAAAGCTTTCGTGTGTAGTCTAAACGCTTGATCTAATGGGTAGAGTTATGTGATGATATGGTCATACCACACTACATTATGTGTGCCCCTCCCCTCCACACTTAACCACATGCGCCCTCCTCTTTACACTTAACCACATGTGCCCCTCCCCTCCACACCTAACACGTGCCACTCTCCCACCACACCTAACATGTACTACATCCTGACCAAATGCACTCTCCCTAGCCCTCTCCTCCCTCACCGTCACACCCCTCAATTGACATTCAGAAAGTTCTTTCCTACAATACCCCTCCCACACACACACACTGTAGGGAGGGGGTGGGATGAAGTGTTGGGCTGGTGGTGGTGGAACAAGATACCGTAGTCGAACGGATTCCATTGCCATACACATCAAATGATACAGACACAGGTGGGTGGTGTTGATAGCTGTCGCATTATATGCACACCTGATCCTTTTATCATGCCACACATCATGCCACATAGGCCTATATATAGGTATTCTATTATGTTCTCTGCTTCAGTGAGTCACTGCTATGATAAACATAGTGGTCCCTTCTGCCCCGTGATACCTGTGTGTGCCCCTGGGGAGGGAGGGAGGGGGAGGGAGGGAGGGAGAGGGAGGGAGGGAGGGGGAGGGAGGGAGAGGGAGGGAGAGGGAGGGAGGGAGGGGGAGGGAGGGAGAGGGAGGGAGGGAGGGGGAGGGAGGGAGAGGGAGGGAGGGAGTGAAAGAGATGACTGGGTGAACAGATGTGTATCTTTTTCATGTGTGACATGTGTACATTGTTTTGTGAGTGTTCTGCCCTTTGCTCCATATGTGTTTATGCTATGTGTTTATGCACTCACATTGTATCATCAAAAGTGCCCCCTTTTGTCAGAATTATGCATACTGCAACACTAATTCATCGTTTTTAGTATGGCTGCATTCTTCACTGATTGTTGTGGATTTTTAATTAACTAGTGCATGTAATATTAATAAGTGATTATAATAGCAATCATTAATAGTGATTATTTGTAGCAGTACAGAGAGGTGTGGTATATATGTGAGGTATGGTAGTCCTATTGTGAGGGTATGGTGGTCATGTGGGTGCCTGTGTGTGGGTGCCTGTGTGTGGGAGTGCCTGTGTGGTGTGTGGAGGTGGCATGTATAGCTAGCTATGTGCACTTCCCATGCCTTTTCCATACTGGCTCTCACACTGCTGTGTGGGTGGAGGTGTGTCTGTATGAGACTATGGGTGCATGACCCTATTGTCTGTATATGGGCAACAAAGGTGAATGAGGACACTAACCTGTGGTGAGGTGGGGTGGAGTATTCACTGCATGTGTGTGAATGCCTATGTGTGTGAGTGCCTATGTGTGTGAGTGCCTATGTGTGTGAGTGCCTATGTGTGTGAGTGCCTATGTGTGTGAGTGCCTATGTGTGTGAGTGCCTATGTGTGTGAGTGCCTATGTGTGTGAGTGCCTATGTGTGTGAGTGCCTATGTGTGTGAGTGCCTATGTGTGTGAGTGCCTATGTGTGTGAGTGCCTATGTGTGTGAGTGCCTATGTGTGTGAGTGCCTATGTGTGTGAGTGCCTATGTGTGTGGGGAGGTACCTATATGTGAGGGTACCTGTGTGTGAGGTGTGCATGACCCTATTGTCTGTATATGGGCAACAACCTTGGTGAATGGGGATACTAACTTGTGTTGAGGTGGGGTAGAGTATGCACAGCATGTGTGTGAGTGCCTATGTGTGTGGGATGCCCGTGTCTGTGTGGGGAGGATGTCCATATATGGGGAGTGCTGTGTGTGTGGGAGTGCCTATGTGGGAGTGCCTGTGTGTGTGTGGGTGCCTGTGTGTGGGGGAGTGCCTATGTGTGTCCAGTCCTTTACATATTAATGCATACATGTATGTACAACCAACCATGTCACATAAGCTTGTGCCTCATACACGTGTCTACACGTGTCCGCATATGAAAGGGTTGCCAAGCTTAGAGCACCACCTTATCACATGGGGGGCATGTGGAAACCATGCCACTCCACACACTTACACAGCAAGGAATACTTATAATTAAAAAAAAAACAACAAAAAAAACCAGTTACTTGTGAATGAATGAGCAACATTGTGCTGTCCCAGTGGGACGGATGTTTTGTTTTGCCACACCAAAGATGCACAAGTAAACAAAACACAAAAGGTAGTTGTTACCATGGAAACATTTCCACCTGGGCTATATACGAAAATTGGTCTGTTTTGAGTGGCAAAGTCACAGATGTTATTATGTATGTACCGCATGTAGGTGCGCACGTTGCGTAGGGTTGTGGGTATGCGTGTGTGTGACAATATGAAGTGCCATACGTGTACATAGTGTGCCAAGTGTGATAAGTACCACACACACACACGCAATGTAAATGCATGCTGTGTGCCCAATTACACACACAAATATGCACACACACAAACACACACACACTGCACGCCCAATTAGACACACGTACACAAATGTATCTATGCATACACACACACGCACACACACATACACACACACATGCACACACACAAACACACACACACACACATACAGACACACACACGCGCACACACATACAGACACACACACACACACACACACACACGCGCACACACACACACACGCACACATGCACATGTGTACACAAATCAGGTGGAGCACACTAGTAGCAGCTGTGTTGGGCTATTACATAACATAGCAGCCGCATGATACCCTGATGGAACAGCTCCCCACACCCCATCACAGCATACCCCCACCCCCATCACAGCATACCCCCACCCCCATCACAGCATACCCCCACCCCATCACACCATACCCCACCCCCCATCACAGCATACCCCCACCCCCATCACAGCATACCCCCACCCCCATCACACCATACCCCACCCCCCATCACAGCATACCCCCACCCCCATCACAGCATACCCCCACCCCCATCACAGCATACCCCCACCCCCATCACACCATACCCCCACCCCCATCACAGCATACCCCCACCCCATCACACCATACCCCACCCCCATCACAGCATACCCCCACCCCCATCACAGCATACCCCCTTTCTAAATGCACTCACGAGCTACAATATTTGTAGGAGATGGAGAGTGAGTGTATACACAAGAGACCCAGGGTATGCCCCCCCCCCACCCCCCCACACACAGTGCAGATGTAACACACACACATCTAAGTGGTGCACAAATGTGTCTATTATACGGATCACTTAAACTCCCCCACGTGTTTAATGGTAGACCCATCTGGGGGTGCCTTAGGATGCATTCATGCAGTGCAGAAGTGCCACATTGAGTGTGTAAGTACATCACCAGGTGTAGATACGTACTTCTACATGCACACATATATAAACACACATATAAACACACACACATATAAACACACACACACACACACACACACATATAAACACACACATATAAACACACACACACACACACACACACACACATATAAACACACACACACACACACATATAAACACACACACACACATAAACACACACACATATAAACACACACACACACATATAAACACACACACACACACACACATATAAACACACACACACACATAAACACACACACATATAAACACACACACACATATAAACACACACACACACATATAAACACACACACATACATATAAACACACACACATATAAACACACACACATATAAAAACACACACATACATGTAAACACACACACATATAAACACACACACACACACACACACACACACATACACACACACACACATATAAACACACACACACACACATAAACACACACACATATAAACACACACACATATAAACACACACACACACATATAAACACACACACACACATATAAACACACACACATACATATAAACACACACACACATATAAACACACACACATATAAAAACACACACATACATGTAAACACACACACATATAAACACACACACACACACACACACACACACATACACACACACACACATATATAAACACACACACATATAAACACACACACATATAAACACACACACACACACACACACACACACACACACATATAAACACACACACACATATAAACACACACACACACACACACACACACACACATATATATAAACACACACACATATAAACACACACACATATAAACACACACACACACACACACACACACACACATACACACACACACACACACATATATAAACACACACACACATATAAACACACACATACATGTAAACACACACACACCTATACATGTATACAGGCACACACACAGGCAAATGGATACACTGTACATAATACACACAAGAATATACATTCACACATACTTACATGTACATGCATGTTTAAACCCTCATTGGCAACACAAGGACACCCTCACACCCCACTATATCACTACAGACACAACACCCTCACCTGCGCAGAGTACACCTTATCCCCACATTACCACTCAGTAACACTTTATACTTACATGTGTGTACATACACACATACATGTACAGCATTCACATACACACACAGGATCCCCCCACACACATGTACAGGCACATACACACGGTGAGTTGGGAAGGTGCTGTGATGGGCGGAGAGGTGAGTTGGGAAGGTGCTGTGATGGGCGGAGAGGTGAGTTGGGAAGGTGCTGTGATGGGCGGAGAGGTGAGTTGGGAAGGTGCTGTGATGGGCGGAGAGGTGAGTTGGGAAGGTGATGTGATGGGCGGAGAGGTGAGTTGGGAAGGTGACATCTAGACATGTTTCAGAAGACTGTACATGTAGTGTGTGGATGTCCACCTGCCCCATCACCTTCACAACTCACCCCTCCACCTTCCCAACTCACCCCTCCACCTTCCCACTCACCCCTCCACCCATCACACCAAGTGGTTCAGCATTGTGCATGCATCCAGCTCCCATGCTTACTCAACAGCATGTGTCTTTGTTAAAAAAAAAAAAAACTGCACTTAACGTAGGTGTTGTGTATACTTGTAGGTGTGTGTGTGTGTGTGTGTGTGTGTGTGTGTGTGTGTGTGTGTGTGTGTGTGTGTGTGTGTGTTTCTACACCATCACATTATGCTAACAACAGGAGGCCATTGAAAATTACAAGAATATTTATGTGGATTGATGCAGAAGCAAAGGATCAACAAAGGTGTCCAGGTAAGTGTTAGCACATGTGAGTGTACACACATGCACTGCATCTAAATAACACATACAGCTATGTAAAACATATGTAGACACCATCAATGCTTCAACACCCCCCCCCCCCCCCCTCCCCCATTGTCATGACGATAAGGTTCCTAAAGTTCCATCAGGGTTAGAAGCGTGTTGTGACCTTGTGTATCGTGGGTGCAGGACATATGGGGGGCCATGTTTTGGGTAGGAAGGAGGAACGACGGGGGGAAGGGCTTCGGTTGTGGTATGTTAATGTCTTGTTTTCTCACAGAACTACATGTACTAATGCGCATACTGTCTAGTCTCCACAGAGTGCAGCCCGACAATACACCTCTATGTTCACATCAACTGATGTGTCCTACCCACAGGTACTTTGTGTGCAGTGTACATGTGTATGTATGTATGTATGTGTGTACATGTATGTATGTGTGTGTATATATATGTATGTATGCATGCAAATGTACAATGTATGTGTGTGCATGTATGTATGTTTTTACACGTGATAAGTATATGTACTTGTTGTATTTGTGCATTAGGCATGCAGTCCCCAGCCCCATGTACATGTAGTTAGTCCATGTGCAGTCCCCAGCCCCATGTAGTTAGTCCATGTGCAGTCCCCAGCCCCATGTAGTTAGTCCATGTGCAGTCCCCAACCCATGTACCCGTGTGCAGTCCCCAGCCCCATGTACCCATGTGCAGTCCCCAGCCCCATGTACCCATGTGCAGTCCCCAGCCCCATGTACCCATGTGCAGTCCCCAGCCCCATGTACCCATGTGCAGTCCCCGTGACTGGCAAGCTGACTCAACTCACAACGCATATTTCCAGTGATGGCCATGTATATGGACGGAGGCTGCAGTCAAGTAACATGTGTACCAAAAGAGGCAGAACACTGCACATGGAGGCTTGGTAATGGCAGCTATCTGGTCAGAGGACAGTACATCTGGTAGTGAGGACTAGTAACAGAGGGACCCATTTGAGGGAGGACTGTGTACTGTAGGAAGGTTGTTACATATACCTGGCACTAAGGTACAGGACTGCCATGTTCCTGCTGGCTGAGCACATGTTGTTCTCTCGTAATGTGCACGAGAGGTGCACACTCATCACAAGGTCAAGCCTTCTATTACAACCTAGGTGTTGCTGAAGTCATGGTTCCCCCTCCCCTGTCAGCAGAATAGCTATTACGACTGTGTTGTAATTATTGTATTTTTCTGCTGTACGTTTATAATAATTATACAAAATGTATGAGAAAAAAAACATGTACCTTGCACTGATTGGTCTGGTGTTCAGCATGGCTGGTCTGTCATGTCTCCAACTCCTGCACAGCTTGTAGTAATTACTGAGTCATGGACTACAACATCCTTACTGATGGGAGGTCACATGATAAGGGAGAGGTCACATGAAAAGGGAGAGAGGTCACATGATAAGGGAGAGCGGTCATATGATAAGGGAGAGGTCACATGATAAGGGAGGGAGGTCACATGATAAGGGAGAGGTCACATGATAAGGGAGAGAGGTCACATGATAAGGGAGAGGTCACATGATAAGGGAGAGAGGTCAGATGATAAGGGAGAGAGGCCACATGATAAGGGGAGAGGTCACATGATAAGGGAGAGAGGTCACATGATAAGGGAGAGAGGGCATGCTCTCTTTCCCTTATCACATCCTCTTCCTTATCATGTGCCCTCTCCCTCAACATGTGACCTCTCTCCCTTATCACGTGTCCTCACTCCCTTATCATGTGACCTCTCTCCCTTATCACGTGTCCTCACTCCCTTATCATGTGACCTCTCTCCCTTATCTCATGTACATGTACATTGTATATTTGTACATGTTGTGACAGTGCCATATGGTTTGTTCCTTTTGATCACATAAAAATCTACCTTCCATACCTGCCTTCAGTTCTCAGAGGGTGATATGCTCTTGAGGCTACATGGTGTGCTTAGGGAGTGGTCATAACAATCCTCACCAAGGATGATAATGAGTGGGGAGGGGAGTGAGGAGGGGAGTGGAGAGGGGAGGAGAGGATGTATTGTTTGAGGTTAGATGTTAGATGTATAGGATGTATGGCTTCACATTACCCCAAATTTGTATAAGTTCACAGATCTTGGGATGGATGGGTCTGGCCACACCTCCTCATGTAGCCCATCTATGGGGGGGGGAGGGGGAGGAGGGGAAAGAGGGGTACATACTGGTATAACCAGTACTGCTACAGGTACATGTAGTTTATTGCATTATAGAAACAATGATTCTCTCATTCATCCCTCATATTGCTACCTCTCTTCTCTCTCCAATTCTGTTGCCCATGAGCTATCCATTCCCATACAGCCCACTCCACACACCTACTGCGTACACGTAACCATGTGTGGGTATTGTGTATCATTGGGTATAGGGTATCATAACAATACCCTATTAATCATATGCCAAAATGACAATCTGGCCCAAGCATACCCACGTTTAAGCACTACCATCTCAAACATCTTCCTAACTGCTACATGTAGCAGCCCCCAACAGGTTGCCAAGATGATATGATCTCTCAAAGTTGTGACCTTTTGCATGTTTTTGTACTGTGCTTCCTCTCTTGTACAAATTACAGGTGTTGCATTCATGTGAAGTAGTGAACAATTTTTAGTATCAATTGAAAGCTCTCCTATAGGGGTATTAGATTAGCAGAAAAGTTAATAACAGTCCCATCCACTTGTGTTTCTTGGGTCCCTGAATGCCTGGCCAATCCTAATCCCACCAAAATTACACCATATCAACTTCGAAATAGGGTGGGGTGGCCATGGAATCACATGAGCATAACCTCAAAGAAAGGTAACAAACCACGAAGCCATACTGTATCAACAGTTTATACAGCATGGCTAGAAATGCCCAGGGTATGCCCCTACAAGAGACCATTTCCTCATGTCCCAGTGATTCCATGGCCATCCCATGCAATGAAGTTGATGTGGTGTAATATTGGTGGGGTTTTGATTGGCCATGCACTCTGGAACCAAATAACACAAGTGGATGGGACAGCAAACTCAGCTACTTAATAACTGGTATTAACATTTCTGCTAATCTAATACCCCTATAGGAGAGCTTTCAATTATTTCTAAAATTGTTCACTAGTTCACATGGATGCAACACCTGTAATTTGTACAAGAGAGGAAGCACAGTACAAAAACATGCAAAAGGTCACCACTTTGAGAGGTCATATCGTCCCAACGATAAAGGGTGACTATTTGAATTTGGCAACCTGTTGGGGGCTGCTAGCAGTTAGGAAGAGGTTTCAGATGGTAGTGCTGAAAGGTGGGTACCCTCTGCTCATATATATATATATATAATATATATATTATATTATATTATATAGCACCAGGGGGCAAGTCTAGTAGGGTGTAGCCTGTATGAAGGTCGGGAATAGGATTTTGGATTTTGGGAAGGGGGAATCTAATAATCATATTCACACCAATGGCAGCGGTGGTGGTGGTGGTGGGGGGGGGGGGGGGGGGTGAGGTCCCATTGCTGACTGAGGAACGAAGAATTGACAAGCACACACAATCAAGGAAACCTACTGCCAACAATGAACCAATGGAAGTGATGGCAGGCAAGGGAATACTATGAAGGAGCTTTAGCTTCTACTAATGGTAGCCCGACCTTATACCAGGATTTGTACCCATGTGGGCTATTAACCACTATCAGATGGGTACAAAATCCTGGTATAGGCTTGCAACCTGACCTTCGGCCAGTACGTGAAGGTCTGGTTACCCCCAATGATAGTGTTACTACAACTCCCATCAACTACCCTATGTTACCCCCCATAGGATACACCGCCCACACGAGAGATTGTAAAGGGAAAGGGAGTATGCATGTAACATAGGCATGCCAAAAATACAGCCACAACTAACTCTAACTAATGCACACTCACAAAGTAACATGGCAGCCACCAGTACTATGTACAGGCTTATCATCTAAGCATTGCACTGTTTGAAGGGCACTGCCAAATGTCCCCAAAGGAAATACAGTGTCACGAGAAGGAATGTCAGCAAACATTGACCACACCACTCCTAAGTGCCCAAGAATCCATTCAATCACAATGTGTTACAATGCTTCATTCACGACTCGCGACAGTTGCCATGGCATTACAAATAGTTACGATAAGGCTTAGATCTAGCCGGCTTGCTCTTACTGACACATACATACGTGTACACAAGGCTACATGTACACACATACATAGGTGTACACAAGGCTACATGTACACACATACATACGTGTACACAAGGCTACATGTACACACATACATATGTATACACAAGGTTACATGTACATACGTGTACACAAGGCTACATGTACACACATACATATGTGTACACAAGGTTACATGTACATACGTGTACACAAGGCTACATGTACATGTAATCGAGCATTTGTAAAGCTCAGCTACCATATTACATCATCAGCTACCATATTACATCATCAATGTGCTGCAGTGCAAAGAAAATGTTCACATCAGATGGAACTACATGTACATTTTACATACATACATACAAACATACATACATAGATACATACATACATACATATATATGTACATACATACATATATATGTACATACATACATACACACACACACATGCACACATATATGCACACACATACATACATGTAGATACACGTACACACTGTACTGGAAGACTGTTCATCAAGAAGCAAAGTAGAATATTGGGGGTTAACAATACCTGCAGGCAGGGTATTTGGGGGTTAACAATACCTGCAGGCAGGGTATTTGGGGGTTAAAACCCCCAGACAGTGTATAGGAATAACAACCAAACACAACAATATAGTTCCCAGGCCATTCCGTGCAAGAGAACAATCACAGAACACGGCTTTTAAAACCAAAAGTACAGTACAGGTCGGCTATTGTTTGATACACTAAGCACACAAGCACACAAAGATAGAACTAACTTCAGACGTAGATTAACAGTGAAGTAAACATTTCTAAGTAACGCATGCCTGCACTCAACATGTACATAAACACATGCGATTGCATCCAATAATGTACATACCCACAGATAGTTTACCTGCAAATTCTTTTCCCTTTGTAGTCAAGGCCTGCATACTCCAAGGACACCTTACCTGTTAGACAACTGCCAGTATTTGAAATGAATACAAATAAGCAACCCATGCAACTACTGATCACAAATAAGACACCACACTGAGAAATATTTCAATGTGATCCCTACGCCCATACCCACCAAATAACAAACTCTTCACATAAGGCAGCACCCTATAGTGACATCACTGCCCCCCCTCCATATTTCCAAACCACACCCCCTGCTCCAGCCCTGTGTGTACAACAGACGCAGGCATGGTAGAATGGATCTACATGTAGGGGAGGTGTGTGATATTGAAGGCGTGCGGAGAAGGGTGTAAAAAGGATGAGTGAGAGATCATTTGGAGTGACGGGAGGGCAGAGGTTTTCTAGTTGTTACTAGGTCATGTGAAATGGTCCACTCACCAGGAGGATGGCTGTTGGGGGGGGGGGGGGGGGGGGGGTAATGCGTGTGTGTGTGTGTGTGTGTGTGGTGGTGGGGGGCTATTGTGTTGTATGGCTCTCTTTGTCCTATGTTGGTCTGGTGAATATGATGAATTATTAATTATTGATTAGGTTCTAGTAGCAAGTATTTGTCTGGAGAAAGGCATTAGCAGAACCCACTTGGGGGGGGGGGGGGGGGGGGGGGGGCTTACATTGCTCCCCTGGGGGGCCTTACATTGCTCCCCTGGGGGACCTTACATTGCCCCCCTGGTGCATGTACCTTGATAGCTCTATGACAGCCATGCGAATGAACCTTGACCAGGGGCGTAGAAACTGCATTAATGGAAGGGGGGAAGGGAAGTTGTTGTACATGCACAAGGGGTAATATACCTGTCAAGGTAAACAGCCAACCCCTTCTAATTTGGCAGTTTACCTTACATGTAGAAACATTTGAAGGCAATGCACCACAGTGTTTATGAGCTGAACATGAGCTGTTTTGGGTAACAACATTCAAATCTGGTACATGTGACATCATGTCCCTTCCCACATCTGCTGTTGGTGACAAAACAAATCAGTGGCCAATGCTAATGTGCCCACATCCCCACATGGGAGTGCATGTGTACACCCACATGTCCTCATTTAGGAAGGTTGTCTGATCACTCAAACCACAAGGGATGTTATATCCCTCCATCTCCTTCCAGACCCCTCCCCTTCCTCTCATCAAAAACATATATGAAATAACAATACTGTTATATGTCATGGACAAACCTAACAACTACATAATACTAAATCGAATATTTATACTCATACATGTAAAATCTAGAGCTGTTGGGCAATACTGATAGGAAGGCACACACACACACATGTACAGCACACAGCCCACACAAAGTATGAACAATCCAACAACCACATTTCACATCCGATGCATAGTTCACGACTTGTGACTGTTGCCATGGCATCACAAGTGTACGATATACAAATGTCATTGTGTTTTGAAACAAACGTACACATGTACTGTTTCACCACACAAAGCAATCAGTAGTGCTTCAGTAATCCCTCCAGTAGTGCTTCAGTAATCCCTCCAGTAGTGTTGTTCAGTAATCGCTTCAGTAGTGCTTCAGTAATCCCTTCAGTAGTGGTTCAGTAATCCTTCAATAGTGCTTCGGTAATCCCTTCAATAGTGCTCCTTTACACACGAATGGTTCTTGATCCCATCATCACCAAGGACCTTCACCCTAGCAGTACGTGTGTATGCTGTGTACATACAGGTACACTCACCGGGGTGGGCTGTCATGGTACATGAGGTGGGCGATGGAAGATACAGATCAAGCGTGCCAGTGCATGCAACTGTACGTACAACATGTAGCAACTGTACACATCTATTTCACATACTACCAGCCGTGTATACACATGAATGCACATGCACACATACATGTGTGCACTCGTACATGCAACCTTTATACTATGCAGCTGCATGACTAATTAACTATATTTTATAAATAATTATGCTCCATATTAGTTTCATATTATGGTGTGTGGAGGTGCACAAAATGATCTAAGTAACACATACACATACACGTACACAGATGAAGACACATGTACATGTATGGACAATTCACAGCATACATCCTAACATGTTCATAAAAACACACACATGCATTCTGATTGTCTCTAATTGCCAATATCACAAAATGCTCTCTCACATGCACTCCTCCACGTAATGTTGCCCAACATGTAGATAAAAAGTCTGCAACTCCAGACTGCCAAAGAGACTTGTGCAACCTGGAAGAGGGATGGATGCACACATACAGTGTTAATAAAATGGTAGGAAGACTTCCACCGCACACATCTGGCTACTCATTGGACTGACATGGTGCACATATGTAAGGTACTAATCCAGGGACAAATATTCCCAAGGAAACAGTGTGTTCTTTCATGCATTTTCACTACCAAGGATTGAAATCAGTTGCTTTCTGTAGGGTCTGTTTCATAAAAGAGAAAGTGCAGAGGGGGAGGGGCATACACACCATCACGTGGGGAGGGGGAGTGGCATACACACCATCACGTGGGGAGGGGGAGTGGCATACACACCATAACGTGGGGAGGGGGAGGGGCATGCACACCATAACGTGGGGAGGGGGAGGGGCATACACACCATCACCCTGTTCCGGCAGAGAACAGCTGAAAAACATGAACTATGGCTGGCAAATTTTTTGCTAAAACCCCAGGCACTGAGGCATGATGAAGATCTAGTGCATAAATGCAAGCATTAATGTACATAATTATACACAATGGTGCACACAAATCTGATTTGATTTGACTTGTGCACACATATACAAAATTAGGAGAATGCTCCAAAGGCAATTAAGAGTAATGCACTTTACAGAAAGAAGATTAAGTCCTACTTACAAAGACGACGTACATGTGTATTGGGTATGTTCAAGTTACACACACATGGCACACATACACGCCATTACATCACACGTATGCAGTGCACATATACACACCATTACATCACACGTATGCAGTGCACATATACACACCATTACATCACACGTATGCAGTGCACATATACACACCATTACATCACACGTATGCAGTGCACATATACACACCATTACATCACACGTATGCAGTGCACATATACACACCATTACATCACACGTATGCAGTGCACATATACACACCATTACATCACACGTATGCAGTGCACATATACACACCATTACATCACACGTATGCAATGCACATATACACACCATTACATCACACGTATGCAGTGCACATATACACACCATTACATCACACGTATGCAATGCACATATACACACCATTACATCACACGTATGCAATGCACATATACACACCATTACATCACACGTATGCAGTGCACATATACACACCATTACATCACACGTATGCAGTGCACATATACACACCATTACATCACACGTATGCAGTGCACATATACACACCATTACATCACACGTATGCAGTGCACATATACACACCATTACATCACACGTATGCAGTGCACACATAAGAGAAAATGAAATAAAAACATTCCCTGTCAGAAAGGTGTATAGGATAAATAGCAACGAAACAAGGGTCGAATGATAAGGAAATATGAAAGTCTTTTACATTAATTAGTATCCATGTATGTCCTCCTCCCCATCCTCAGTCTTCATGTCCATCTTCAAAGGCCTTCATAATCACCATCACCACCTCTCCCTCAGTCTCCCTCATAATCACCATCACCACCTCTCCCTTGGCTCATAATCACCATCACCACCTCTCCCTCGGTCTCCCTCATAATCACCATCACCACCTCTCCCTCGGTCTCCCTCATAATCACCATCACCACCTCTCCCTTGGTCTCCCTCATAATCACCATCACCACCTCTGGAGCCCTCGGTCTCCCTCATAATCACCATCACCACCTCTCCCTCAGTCTCCCTCATAATCACCATCACCACCTCTCCCTCGGTCTCCCTCATAATCACCATCACCACCTCTCCCTCGGTCTCCCTCATAATCACCATCACCACCTCTCCCTCGGTCTCCCTCATAATCACCATCACCACCTCTCCCTCGGTCTCCCTCATAATCACCATCACCACCTCTCCCTCGGTCTCCCTCATAATCACCATCACCACCTCTCCCTCGGTCTCCCTCATAATCACCATCACCACCTCTCCCTCGGTCTCCCTCATAATCACCATCACCACCTCTCCCTCGGTCTCCCTCATAATCACCATCACCACCTCTCCCTCGGTCTCCCTCATAATCACCATCACCACCTCTCCCTTGGTCTCCCTCATAATCACCATCACCACCTCTCCCTCATAATCACCATCACCACCTCTCCCTTGGCTCATAATCACCATCACCACCTCTCCCTCGGTCTCCATCTCCTTCACACCCAATTCCTCTAGCTCCACCTCCACCTCTCTAACCTCATCTCCATGTAGTTGCTTACGATTTATTTACATATAGAAAGTTTTTGATGTTCAAACACGAGGTTGCATCGGACCTGATGTAATAACTAAGGTGTGGGCGATACAACTGATGCATGAGGTAGGGAACACTTTTGAAAATGGCACACTCTAAAGTGTCTCCTTCAGGTACTAGGCATTCCATAGAGTACACCTTACCTTAGGCATATAAACTGAAGACACGGCTGTTTGCAGCAGGACACTAGAGGTTTATAATTAGACAATACGGTTAACGCCCAAAAAGCTGCAATGTTCGTACCTTGTTGTTATGCATGTTGTTTTTAGCGAGCCATACACCACACATGCTGCAAGTAATTCCGTTGAAACAAATGGCTCCCGCACACACCCTACCAGTCTAGTCAACTAAAATTCTCAACGGGCAAGAGCAATTCATTTGACTAATAGTTATGCGCAGCCCGTTTTTACGCGCATGTAACTTTGGCAGGTCTACTTCAAGCTTGGTGTACGACCGAACTAACCCACAGAACAGGATCGGTAAGCACGAAAACACAATAGGAGAACATGTTCAGAACTAGCCACCTTTTTTTACCACTAAGCTGGGCATCAGTTTTTAAAATGAATAATAGGTGTGGTTTTGGATAGAGCACCACATGACAAAAGTCAGAGTGTGTGGCCGTTCTTGGTGGAGGTTAGGGAAAAGAAAACAAGAAGCTCATATACCTGCCAAGAGTTTGCAGCTCATTTGTACACTGTCTTTGCTATTAACACTACCAATTACAGAACTAGTTAACACTCATTGTTGCGGAGATCATCTTGTGCTGGAAGCAGAATATCAGCAGCTTACACAATTCACAAGCATAGTTTTGGAGCAGCTACAGTGCGTCTTAACTGAGATTTTACAGCTCCCATGTAGGGCACTTATGTGCAAGGTTCTGGTGTTCAATTGTAGTGGGGTTAAATGTTCATGCTGCTTCATGAACACTCCACTAACTGCACCACAGCTAAAGGCAGCACCACAACTGATCCACACACTATTGATGGACATAGCACCCAGGTGGCCAAACTTTGCTGCAGTCGTTTTTAGCAGTACAGCCTTAGGTACAGTTAGTTCTTTACAAGCTTAACACACTGAACAAATCACAGGTCTGTTGCACCCATAAATTTTCCAATATGAAGGGGAGGGGGGGGGAGCATAAGGAGCCTGCACTGTGGCACAATTATGCTACACCACGCTGTAGCTGTGCCTAAGGAAGAGAGGTGGTGATGGGAACGGGGTGATGAAGAAGTGGTAAGTGGCTTATTCCTGCTCCCTTCTTAATAGGGTAGGCTGGGAGAATCCAGTGCTAGCTGCTGGGCATAAGGTGCAACCAAGACCTACAACATGAACATACAGGCTATAATTAGGGTGATTTATTATTCCTTGTACCTACATGTATACCATCATCAACCAGTGTTTCTTTGCATTTGTAGCTTGACAATGTACTTCAAGAATTTGAAGAGGTCAAACTGACCCTTGAGGTGTCACAAATTTTTTTATCATGCCGTTACCGTTGCATGGTTTGACCGTTACCGTTCGACGGCCGTGCCGTTACCGTGCTGATTAAAATAACCTATATCACTTTATGTGACAACGAGCTCCGTGCATTTTAACGCCTATCAATAAACACCGTTTTTATACCACCGTGCAATTTTAAAGCCATATTACACGGCTGTTAGCCACGTGACGCGTCAGTCAGTCAGAGCAATAGAAAATGGTGTTTTCTACGTACGAGAAGCTTCGGATTGTTTTCTTTCATCAGAAGGGTCTGAAGGCACCAGAGATTGGAAAACGCCTATTTGAAGAAGGGATGATTGGCTTCCAGGCAAGGAATTCATAAGTTCATAAGGTGTTTTGAAGCAACGGGTTTGATTAGTCGGAAACAAGGAAGTGGGCGTTTATCCAAAATGACGGAAGTGGTTAAAGAAAACCAAATTCTTGAAGTACATTGTCAAGCTACAAATGCAAAGAAACACTGGTTGATGATGGTATACATGTAGACTAAGCCTGACCTTGGTGAGGGAGAACGCTAGGGATATCCTGGCAAGATTAAGCTGGCCTGTTAGCTGAACCCTTGTGTGTTACATCGTGTTAGTATGAACCGAGTAATGCTAAATTACCATTCTCACTCTATTAACATTACAGTTTCAACAAAGTAAAGTGGTTGGATTGGGTGAGGGCGAACATTGGCGAGGCGTTGCGTGTTGATGGCTTTAACGATGTTATCTGGACAGACAAGAGCACCATCCAACTTGAAATTGAAACCCATTGCCGTTTTTGTTGCCACAAGCAACCACCCAGGAACAAACCAAGGTATGCGTTTTGTGTGTGTTCAATTTTTTTAGTATAAAATTTTTGATCTTTCCGATTTAGAGCCAAACATCCTGTCAAAGTTCATGTCTGGGCGGGGGGATTAGCATGCATGGGCCCACGGAAATCTGCATTTTTGAGGGAATTATGAAAGCTCCACTGTACACAGAAATCCTTCGGAGAACACTTCTACCTTTCATACAGGACACCTGCCCAGGTGGTCATAGGTTTATGCAGGACAATGACCCTAAACACACATCCAAGGTGGCACAGCAGTTCCCTACAAGATAACTATGTTATCTGGTGGAAAACACCAGATGAGTCTCCAGACTGTAATCCAATTGAGAACCTGTGGCACGAATTAAAGGAGTACTGTCGTAGAGAATTGAAGCCCAGGACAAAGGATGAGCTTGTGCAGGGTATTCTGCAGTTCTGGAAGACTGTTGATATTCAGAAGTGTCAAAAGTACATCAGGCAGCTGAGGAAGGTCAGAGAATTGAATGGGGCAGCAACTGGCTAATTGAGCACACCACTGTATAGTATATATTTTTCTCTACTCCCAAGCTCTACCATTACCATTAAACTCTACCATTTCTCTACACTTCTTTTGGCGTATAACGATTAGAAGCCCAGAAGTTTTTTTAGACTAACACTCCTCTTCAAGCCAGCCAAGGATGTGGCCCATATCTCCTCTTCAACCCAGCCAAGGATGTGGCCCATATCTGCTCTTCAACCCAGCCAAGGATGTGGCCCATATCTCCTCTTCAACCCAGCCAAGGATGTGGCCCATATCGAAGAACTTGAATTTGTAGAGATGGCCGACCTCCTACAAGCATTGTGGGCATCCAATGGTTCAGAGTCTAATACACTTCTGAAGCTACACGGTCGGAGGGCCCCAATCGCGGACATATTGGTGTGGGCGGAATGCTTTGCGAGGATGGCCACTGTCCTGTCCCGGAAGCACCCTACGAAAGCACCAGAGCTCTTCGCCTACTTGTGATGCATTTTAAAATGCGGCCTGCAAGTACGACAGCCACACCTGGGTGACTTACGACCACTTGTACAGGAGGCAAGCGGTCTCTAGATGCTCCCTCGACTGGTCACAGAAGGTGGTGATGATAGCGATAGTAACTTCATCCAATTGTTGAAGCTATTAGGACAAGGGGATGCCAAGATGGACCAATGGCTGAAGAAAAAGGCAGACAAATATACATTGCGTGATATCTAGAATGAGCTTCTCAAAATAATGGCACAACAATTGTTGGCATTGCTGGTCAAATTCAGAATTCTAGTTATGATAAATGAAACCACGGATGTATCCAACTAAGAGCAGGTTGTTTCAGACTGCAGAATAACCTCAGCGTCAATAAGGTGCTTGGACAGCATTTCTACATGAATTATGACCTGTTTTTAGTTCTACCCACAGGTTGTGGGAAGACACTTTTGTTTTTTCTATAAGTGGTGCACAATGCCAATGTGACATCTGCAGTGATTGTTCCAACTGTTGCCCTGAAAGCCCTATAAACTTGCAGGAGAAACATGATAGATTTGGAAGAGAACGAGAGAATTGTCGTGTACGTTCCCTCTCTTGACCTCGTAAGGTGGTTCAAGATTTTGTCAAGGCCGGCATTCCTTGCCTGACATATACCGGCCAGCAGGCCGAAGAGGAGAATGTAAGCAGTCTAGCTGCATGGAGGGAGGGAACCGCCAACCTGATGATTGCGTCGAGTTCTTTTTGTCAAGGAGTGGACTATGCTGCCATTAGGTACGTCTATTGTTACGGACTCCCGTACAGTATGGAAGAATTCTCGCAGCAAAGTGGACGTGTATACTTGGTGGATTCAATTAAATCACAGCTGGTGTTTTAACAGCTGTTATCGAAGACGTCATGTTAAGGTAAAATCTGGAAATCAGCAAGCTTTGTGGACAACGCTTCAAAGGGTGCAGTACAACGAGTGGTTCAAAAACGAGTGTTGCAAAAAGGACCATGGAGGAGAGATGTAGAACAGTGTTATACACATTGCTACAGACATTTGCTGCTAAGGTAATCAAGGATGCTCTAGAAACTACTCATGAGATAGCAAAGTTAAATTTTCACCCAAAGCAAGAAGATATATGGTTCTGTCGGTTGAACACAGTCAGAAGCTATGCTCCCTCCGTTTGTGATTGGTTGTACAGCACGTGATTGCCACGTGGGTAGATGTTTAAATAGGATTTGAAGTGGGGCTCTTATTCAATCTAAGTGACGTGCACGTGCTGTTAACTTCATCCTTGCTGTGATGCCTTCTGATGGAGAAAGTGAGTGTATTTGCTGGAGTACTCGTGGCATGCATATAGAATGAATAGGATATACAACCCAAGCTACACTCTTTCTATGCCAAGGTGAAACTCGCTCAGATCATCTGCCGAAATCCTACAAGCATGGTTTATTAGCACAAGCTGCAGCTCTACACTGCAGCTTGTGCTATTTAATGTACACATAGAAGACTTGTACAAACGTGCTATCAGATGTCACGAAAATGGCCTTCCAGTGGAAGACTACTGCCATCAAAATGACCAGCCAACCACATGTTAACAAATGCAAACACCTTCAGCATGCAGCCACAAGCATGAATGGTGGATGTGAACCTGACAAAGTTAGGCTGTCATTTTAGCATAGACAACCACACAGTCCAGCAATACTTAACTCAAAAGGGCATAAGGTATATTATAAAAGGCAAAATACACTGAATATTATCGATTCACTTAGATTCGGCAATTCATTGACTTTGGTTATGTGGGTACCAATCAGGGGGCATGGTGATGATAGCGATAGTAACTTCATCCAATTGTTCAAGCTATTAGGACAAGGGGATGCCAAGATGGACCAATGGCTGAAGAAAAAGACAGACAAATATACATCGCATGACATCCAGAATGAGCTTCTCAAAATAATGGCACAATATGTGTTGTTATGATAAATGAAACCACGGATGTATCCAACTAAGGGCAGGTTATTTCAGACTGCAGAATAACCTCAGCGTCAATAAGGTGCTTGGACAGCATTTCTACATGAATTATGACCTGTTTGTAGTTTTACCCACAGGTTGTGGGAAGACACTTTTGTTTTTTATATACGTGGTGCACAATCCCAATGTGACATCTGCATAGTCTGGGGACCCTAGCATGATGTAGGGTCTGGAACCACGCGTATACCAAACTTGTTCTGATTAGTTTTTGTTGATATTGTATGTTTATATGATATTCATCATCTGCAAAACCGCGCTCTCACTTCAATCGAATCAACACCCAATCACACTAATCTGGGGACCAGTATACGTGTGGAGGACAAGTCAAGAATGCTGTCAGCACGAGCGCTAGCAGCTCTGAACCTGGGACGATCGACGCCTCTATAGCTTCTCCACCTTCAGTCACGGTAGGATGCTGAAGACATGTTAAATTGTTTTGTTTAAATTTTACGTGTGCTTGATCGTCCATACGTCGAATATAGAGTGTTGTTAGACTCGATTGCAACATGAAGGATTCTGCTAATTATGCCGCTCAAAACTTGGGTTATGATTCTTTGAAGCAACACCAAATGGATGTTGTTTTAGCCCTTGCTGCTGGACGAGATGTTATTGCTGTACTTCCAACAGGATATGGGAAAAGCTTATGTTATGCTTGCCCGCCAGTGATGTTTGACAGGTTGGACTTTGTCAAAAGTAATCATTCAATTGTTGTAGTTGTTACTCCTCTTAATGCAATCATTCAAGACCAGGTAAGTTTTGAATGTAAAATAAAAATAAAAAACAGTGTAAGCATTCACACAAATAATCGTTCATGCATGCAGGTATCATTCTTTACTTCGAGAGGAATGGCAACCGGATTCATTACAAGTACCTCCAGTGCTTCTATGATTGAGAGTGTCACTGAAGGGGCCTATCAGTTGGTTTTCTTCACTTCGGAAATGCTTCTTGACAATAGAAAGTGGAGAAGACTATTTCAAGATGTTGTGTATGCCACAAGGCTGAGATGCTTTGTGATTGATGACGCTCACACTGTTAAAAAATGGTAAGGTATTGGGCTATTCTTGCATTTCATGTGCATTCATTATAATTATTTTCATTTACATTTACAAGAGGAGAAACATTTCGAAAAGAATTAGAGAAATTCACAGCATTCTTCCACCAAGTACTAACAGCAACTGCGACCACATCCCTTCGATGCAATATAATGAGAATCATTGGGATGAATAACCCTTTCATTATATCACTACCAGTTTGTAAGAAGAACATGTGCTATACTATTTCATCAGAGACATTCAGTCCTCTACTAGAGGAGTTAGGAGTGCAAAAATCCTTACATTCACGGGCTATTATATATTGCAGACGATTGGCAGATTGTCGTGATCTATATAATTTTTTCAAGCATGGATTAGGTGTTAATTTTACAGACCCTATTGATGCCCCTGGCTTGTCTCAATTTAGGCTGGTTGATATGTTCACTAGTTGCACAGATGAATCCCTTGTGTGAATCGCACGTGTTGCAAAGTATGAAACGGGGTCTAAAAATCGATTGTTCGTTCCAACCAAGAAGAACAGGGACTTTTCACTGCTGTGGGAAGGTAGGCTACTACAGGCACCTTGTGCTGTTCTATTCTAAAAAGGCTAAAACTGTTCTGTTGCGCTTTTTTAGCGTTAATAGGCCAAAATGGCGATCTTCCGTACCGCCATTTTTGTGTGGGTCAAAATCTTAGCAATCGTGAGTATATACATTATGAAAATCACTATAAAGCATGCTAGGTGATTGAACTTTTGCGTGGTGTAGATTGTAATGACTGTGCTTGGAACTGGGCCAGTGCAATGTCGGGTAGGGTAATTCTGTGGGACAGTTCACCCCTCATTGAGCACGTATCTAAAACCTATACTGTCTTGTAGCTGTACGTTGTTTTATATTTTTGTGTCCAGGTACTTCTATGTATAACTCACGAATGTTTCACGGCATGCGCTTCTTCAAAGGTGTTGGGTAAAGACTGGGGACTGGGGGTACACCGAAAGAAAGAAGAACGGGCGAAGCATTCTTTGATCGTGTCTATTCAACGCACGGATGTCTTTGTTCACGTTTCCACTCCGGCTGTTACAACATCTCAACTTGAGACTCCAGTTGATCCGTCGCCGTTGACTTGCTCTGTACCGCTGAGTGTGATATCAAAAGGTGTTGTTCAAACTCTCGATACTCTTGCTACACGGCTCCGTTTGCTAAATCCTTTTCCATCTTGGACAGTGGCTGATCAAGATGTTCTAATCATTTCAAAAATGCATTTTGCAGTCACAAAGAGCCCCAAAGTATTTAGCTACTGTGTAAGCACAAATCAAGAGCTTGAGTGGTCATTGAGCATTCTGAACAAAGTGATCAGTCTTGATGCTTGCACTTTGCTCTTGTATTTTTCTGGCAGTGGTGAATTCAGTTTCTAAGCTGCAAAGTATGTTGGAGGTCTTAGACACTACAACAGCATGTTAGGGAAATCCAGATCAGGACTTGGTGCATCAATGGCGTCGCAATGCTTCATCTTTACACAGTTTTTCAGGTAGGTGATAGTGTATTATGTTTAAAATTGAGTTCATTTTCCTATTTGTAGGAAACAAGGTTGGGAAAAAAAACAACACAGAAGTCCAGAGTACTGCTGATGTACTTGTATTTATTTGTGCAAAAAAAATTGTACACAGTGCTTGTGGGTTTGATGCACCTATAAGGATTTGGTACAGATGGCACGTGATAAGTTGGCTCATTTCCGCTGCTTTCATATGGTGAAGTTGGAGCATACATCTCATGGAATGTTGTTTCGGGGGATAGTACAGACAAAGCAAGGAGAGCGGTTGCGTAAAACGGGTGGTATCCGTTACTCCAGGCCGAGGGAGTTATTGTTGAACAAGATAGCTAAGCTTGGTTTTGACCCAGCCCTGTTTGGTATGCACAGCCTTCGTGCTGGTGGGGCCATAGCCTCGTCCCCAGGCCGTCAATTTAAGTTTAGGAAAAAAGACGGCCTGGTAGCTATTGCCACTATGTTAGTGCGCATGCGCTGGCCATTACCTGAAAAACACGTAATCGTATACTTAGCTCGTAAACCTTTCCGTAAGCTAACTCATATCCGGTCTGCCTCGTTAAGGTTTTGTTTATGAATAAAATTAAAAACATCGCACACGTGACGAATTAGTACGCGTACATGTATACGTGGCTCTTGAAATCCACCCCCATTCCCAGAGCCATGGTCGCAAACACCACTCGAACCACACCATCAGCTTGGCTAAGGCTGGACATCACTACCCTCTTGTTGTGCTCGTCTGTACATGAGTGGAACATCGCAAACAGCTAGACATGGATGGCTGTTGTTTGGTTTCCGAGTCTCCTGACAAACCAGCAATACACTTGAAGGGCTCTTCGAGCGATACAGTATCACTAAGCCTGTAGCAGTGGGGGTCATTGACCCCCACTGCTACAGGCTACAGGCTTAGTGATACTGTATCGCTCGAAGAGCCCTTCAAGTTGGACTGAGCAGTTAGTTTTTTTTTTTTTTTTTGTTGCTACAGCACTACACATATGGTGTGATCCTTTGTGCACATGTATATGAGTAGATAAATATGGCACGTACAGTTTTGCTATGCTTTATAGAGCGCTACTATTGTTGTATCGGGATTGAAGTGTCATGCGTGCTAAAAGTGCATATTAGCAAGCGTAGCGCAGCGTGCAACGTGACCTTCCCGTTCTTTTGCAACTTGGGCTACGCCCTTCTATCGTAGTTACGTCTGTTTTAATAGCATCGTTACATCTGTGTAAACTTTGTGGTCAAGCGGCAGCTCAAAGAAACATAATGTTTTTGACACAAATCAATTTATAACTTACTAGCGGAACGGAAACCCAAAATTAATTTTAATGCATTAACTACTTTATAACCTATCTTGTCATGGGGTTAAATTGAAATAGAGAAATGAATAGGGGTGTTTTGAGATAATTTGAGAAGTGTAAAACAACTAGTCAAAATATTAAGTTTATTAAGGTTTTCACACAACACATACATATGTGTACACCCATGAGGTGAGTGCATTCTAGTGTTAGTAACAGTTTCAATCAAAACCTTATGGACACATTACTGTAGCTTTGCAAAACAGTCATAGTGATCACAAAATTTCGTGGCGCTTACGAAGTTGACAAAATATTGTCAATTAACCGAAGTGTATCCGAAAGTGAAACTGTGCATAATAACTAATCTCAATGAGCCCTATCAGATTGCTGAAGAATGAAAAGGATTTGAGAGGGTCGTGGCAAAAGTTGTGGTGTTCTACTATGGATTGTCTCGTGACTGTACCCATAGCAAGGTGAGGAGGTGACTGTACCCATAGCAAGGTAAGGAGGTGACTGTACTCATAGCAAGGTGAGGAGGTGACTGTACTCATAGCAAGGTGAGGAGGTGACTGTACCCATAGCAAGGTGAGGAGGTGACTGTACTCATAGCAAGGTGAGGTAGTGACTGTACTCATAGCAAGGTGAGGAGGTGACTGTACCCATAGCAAGGTGAGGAGGTGACTGTACCCATAGCAAGGTGAGGAGGTGACTGTACCCATAGCAAGGTAAGGAGGTGACTGTACTCATAGCAAGGTGAGGAGGTGACTGTACTCATAGCAAGGTGAGGAGGTGACTGTACTCATAGCAAGGTGAGGAGGTGACTACATATAGCAAGGTGCATACTAATAACGCCTCATTGAAGATCAAACCACTTGCCTTATAGATTTGTGCCTGGTTACTGGTGCACATGTACTGTTGTTACATTACTGTGGTAAGATCTACATGTATGCAAAACAATTTTTGTGCTACACCTTGCCTTTTAGGCACGCGGAGGAGAAACCACACCCATCAGTCATCTTATGTAAACGAAGCAGGTAGTGACCAACTCTATAACGATACACCCAATATTGCATCGATCACTAAGCTTGCGTCGTTTTATTTTTACCATACTCACTCTTTATGCACGTGAGCACGTGTAACATTGCAAATACCTAACTCCCTCATGCGCGCAAACACACGTCACTCAGTACAACATACCTTTAGGTAAGTCTCCAGCGGTAGCGTGTCTTTCTGCAGTGGGTAAGACTCCAGCGGTACCGTAGCGTCTTCTTTCTGCAGTGGGTAAGTCTCCAGCGGTAGCGTGTTGCTTCTGCAGTAGGTATAAGACTCGTGGTGTTTTTCTACAGCGCAGAACGCATCGCGTAAATAGATCACGTGGTGCTTTCCGGCCGGCCGTAACAGTTCTCGGCAGCCCCACCCTCTTTGAATGGCCGTGACTAAACGCGAAACCGATGGCATCTCTTGGACGCACGTCGCGATCGAGGTCGACCCGGAGCGCTACCTCGAGGACTTCAGAACCCACCTCCTGAGTCACGTGCGACCGGACTGGAGCCCCCAAGGCACCCGGGCCAAAGTGTTCATTGACGGCTTCACCAACAAGCTTGTGGCTCTGTACCACGAAGGGGGCCCGAAGGACGATCTGGTGCTGATGCGCATCAACGGGCGCGGAACGGAAACGTTCATCGATCGCGACTCCGAGCTCATCTCCACGCAGACGTTGCACAGGGCCGGGCTGGCCGCTCCCGTGTACCTGCAGTTCGACAACGGCACGTGCTACGGGTACCTGCCCGGACGCACGGTGCGCGTGGAGGAGATGGGGGACCGCGCCATGCAGAGGCGGGTGGCCAAGACGTTGGCGCAGTTACACGCCACGAGGCCTCCCGCCGTCCACCCCAGCGGACTTCCGTTCGTGTGGGCGAAGTGCGACGACTGGATCTCGAAAGTACCACAGACGTTCGATGATTCGAAGAAAAATGAAACGTAATTAAATGTCTACATGTATTAGTATTTAATCCACACTATGCATTTGTGATTTGATCACATGACAAACACATGCCCTACTTTCCGCTCTCCCCTCCAGCTTTCAGAGAGTGATAGGTTCACCGGACACTCTGAGGACTGAGTACCAGTGGCTACGTGGTGTGCTTAAGGGGTGCAGGTCTCCTCTGGTCTTCTGCCATAACGACATTCACTGCGGAAATCTCATATACAATGAGGACACGGGTGTGTGATTTTGTTTTGTGGGGTTTTCCCTGAAACAACCAGTTTGTGTGTGTGTGTGTGTGTGTGTGTGTGTGTGTGTGTGTGTGTGTGTGTGTGTGCATGTGTATGTGCATGCGTGTGTGTGTGTATGTGTATGTATACGTATGTGTTTGTGTGTAATACTATGTGTATGTATATGTGTATATTTTGTGTGTGTGCATATGTATGTGTGTAGTGCAGACTGTCATTGGCCTGTGCTTAATATTGGCTTACATGTATATCTCTAATTAACAGGAATAGTGCGCTTTATAGACTTGGAGTATGCAGATGTCAACCACAGTGCCTACGACATAGGAAATTATTTTTGCGAATTTGCAGGTAATATTTGTGGGCACACGTTATTGGACGTGATCGCATTGTGTATGTATTGGGGCATGAAATTTATTGTGTACTATACAAGAGTATCCTGGTTACTAAGAAGTGATTAATTAACTGTTATGGCTAATTGATGCCAGAATGAATTATAAAATCCCCTTGCTGTGAAACAGTTCAATGACAAAACGTTTTTACTAATGAAGTAGCTTGTGATTGGATTGCTAAATTAACTATGCATTTCACATCTGTCTTCTTGTGCTAGTGGAGCACTTGCCGACACGTACTGCACTTTTGGTGACATATCTTAACCTTTAATTCCCCGTCGTCCTACGCGTAGGATTATCCGCGTATGATTATCGTCCTACGCCGCTACGCGTAGGATCGTCCTAAGCGTAGGATCGTCCTAAGTGTAGGATTATCGTCCTACGCGTAGGTAGTCTGGGGACCAGACCATATATATGGTCTGGTCCCCAGACTAACGCGTAGGATCGTCCTACGCGTAGGATCATCGTCCTACGCGTAGGACCAAAGTTAGAGCAACATGTTAAAAGAAGGGGGGTAGTAAGACAGGTACATTTAGAACATACGGCTGTTAGGTTGTTACTCTTATGCATGCTTTGTTAAGCTGTGGTTGTTAACCCCGAGTACCCATGCCCACAGGTTTTGTTAACCCTCAATATTGTCGTTACCCTGATGAGCAGACTCAAAATTTCTTCATACGCTCTTACCTGGAAGAGTCCAAAATAATCAGAGGTACGTGTACGGTGTGTGAAGTGCAGTTATGAATGTACATGTGGGGTACAAACATGTATACCTGTGTGTGTGTGTGTGTGTAGTGCATGTGGTATGAAATATACATATACAGATAGCTGTACCTGAAAGTGAAAGTGGATGCACTGCAGCATGATGTATTGCTGTCCATGTGAGGTACCTGGCTTGGTACAGACGTGGGAACAGATCTGTTTATGTCATTGAGAACTCATTGCTTGCTTTATCCATAGACCATATTATAGCCTTCGGTTGTACCTTATTTTAATCATGAAGTTTGATTTCATTGGGTTGTGATCTGATTCATCACTACTGTCACCAAGTTTGTTACAAAGGTGTATAACTTTCCTTATCATAATGTTATGTACTAAACCGATGTACTCAATTCTTGGTCACAAAATGCATGCAGCTTGCACCTAAGGGATTCAGTTCTCCACACACACACACACACACACACACACCTTCATCCCCCAGGGGAATCCCCTTCTTCTGTGTCAGATGAAGATGTAAAGGCCATGCATACTGAAGCCAATAGGTTTGCTCTGGTAAGTGTGAGCTGCTACATAAATGACATCTGTCCTACTGTATGTGCACATCAATGTTTCCATCCATACTGCATGTTCCTTGGAAGCCATACTGTAAATGCATCAATGTTACAACTGTATATTACGCCATTTCAGTTAGTGCCATGCCATAATGATCAATGGCTTTGTCACGATACTGCTATTGGTAAGCATTGTTTAATAAAGTTTTCTTCAACTCTGACTGATCAGTCAGTTTATGTGCATGTACCATCGAACACCATATAAACATACCACGTAAAGCTCACACAGGATGCACCATAGCTGAATGAGCTAATAAAGATGTATCCAAAGATTTGTCAATTATTTCCAACCGCACCCCCATACCATTAACCACATTCTTCCACTGCTCCTCCCCAGGCCTCTCACATGCTGTGGGCTCTGTGGGCCCTTTTCCAAGCTCTTTATTCCACCAAGAACTTTGATTATTTGGAGTGAGTGATTCATGTAGAGCAGTGTACGCTTATACTGTACGCTTGTATTTACATGTACATTATGTGGAGTGAGTGTTTCACATATGTAGTACTGTATGTGGGCAAAAAGAAGATTAAAATTGCATTATACCAGCTTAGGGTAGTCCATGTGTGTTCAACACAGCCGATCACATCAGTTGATCACATAAGTTGATCATAGAGGGCTGTTTGGCTGATTATGTTGTATATGCATTCATTTTCAGATCCTCACAAAATGCCTTTTATATGTGCTACTTTCATATAGTCATGTGACTGCATATCAGTTAACATGTAAACAATGTTTCTTATGGTTGATTGTATTGAGTGGAAGAAATGTGGGGTGGTGCCCAGACCACTCTTACCATTGCCACCCCATCCCTCCACATGCAGATATGCTGGTATGAGGTTTGCTGAGTTTCTGAAGAGAAAAGAAGAGTTCTGTGCATTTTAGCTGCTGATATGGATAGCCCTAGAGAGCAGTATGAATGTGTTCTTGTGAACTAACAGTCTTACAAATTATAACATTACTAGATAGTACTCGTGAGAAAAATCACGAGGTAATTAGCCCATCCACCCCACCCACCCATCCATCCACCCACCCACCCACCCACCCACCCACCCACCCACCCACCCACCCACCCACCCACCCACCCATCCATCCATCCATCCATCCATCCATCCATCCATCCATCCATCCATCCATCCATCCATCCATCCATCCATCCATCCATCCATCCATCCATCCATCCATCCATCCATCCAGTAAAGTTTGCTTTCCTGACCAATCAGATTGGTGGCACATTTGGCAAGGTCACCTGTGCCCCTTGCTGCTGCATCAGCACCACTGCATGTGTAATGACATCATCCTTGGCCCGGGAGTAGCTGAGGGGCCTTCCATTACCAGAAACATTGGTCCTAGGCCTCTTCATGTTCACAGGCCTCCAGATGTAATAATGTCATCTCTGTAATGGTTGATTAAATACCCTTCTAAATCAAGTACATCATGGAAAATTAAAAACAGTTTGCAGCTTTAGATACCTGGTACTTAACTTGAAATGTTGTATCTTGATTTAGGGGTTTGAATTTATTAATAAACTAGGCAAGTTGAAATTATTAACATTCACACACCTGTTTGAGCTTTTGGATGTATATATAATTGTATGCTTTTAAATAGGTGTTGTTGGGAATATAAATTCGTTTTAATTAATTATAATCTCGTTGATTTAGTTAATTGTATATTAAATGATTTGTCGATTCAGTTATTAGAAAATTTAGCAACAATTAATGATTGTGGAACACCATATTTTTTAAATTCTTCATCATTATTAATTTATCAAAAAATCATTAAAAAGCAAATGTTTCCATGCCAGTATTATAAACGTGATTCATGAATTCGAGACATGTCACATGTATATAGAACAACAGTAAATAGTGATTGTCCTGCATCAATGCCAGTTTTAGACTTGTAGTTAATGATCTACTGTAGACAACACTTACATCGAAGTGTTAATTTAGTTATCCTTATCTCACTTCGCCTCCTCACACAGTATCTTACCTTTCCCACGCACTAATGTCATTAAGCAGGTAATTAAATTAATTAGCGGGCCACCAAAACCGGTAAATTTGAGAGTGTACGCAAATGCAGTCTAGACACGTGTGTAGATGTACAGGCGCAGTTCCATTTGAACCAGTCTGGCCAGCACAGTGTGTGTGTTAGACGATCGAGGCTGACATAAAATCGAGGCTTGTTATGCTGTTTATTGGGCTGCTAGACCAAAGATTATTGCATACATTATAATCCGCGCATGGTTATAGGTTAGATCGATCGTCTAGCCTATATATATAACAGACCGGAGATTGCCTTCCAATTATAAATTTGAATCTCTTTTACTCATTCTCGTGTTCGTTGTTTGAATTACAGGTTCGACTTGTGCTGACTCAGCGGCGTGTACGTGTCCACCTGAAGACACCGTACCAGAATGTGCGTGACCATCAAATATACACGACACATCACACACCATATAGTGACACACATCACACACCTTCACCGATATGCATAGCAATTGCATACGCAACCAGCCGGTTCACCATATACACACAGATACGCACATGACTCAGTCTTTTTCCTTTTTAAGTACTGTTATAGTAATGTAGCCATACATGCATTGCACAACTCACGTGAGATATCACATGAAAAAGAGGAAACACCGCATGCTCGCAATCTGAATGGAGGTGCCTAATTCCAGGCGCGGTGGTCACGAAAAGTGGCATTAGTTGCCAGACCCCGTTTCCGCGTAGCGGTGATGTAGCTGCTGCGAAGGGTCTGGGGCCGAGACAAGTGTAACTTTGCAAATACCTAACTCCCTCATGCGCGCAAACACACGTCACTCAGTACAACATACCTTTAGGTAAATCTCCAGCGGTAGCGTGTTCTTTCTGTAGTACGTATTAAATTTCATTAAGACGACTCTACAGCGCAGAACGCTTCGCGTAAATAGATCACGTGGTGCTTTCCGGCCGGCCGGTTTGTTTATAACATATCTCGACAGCCCCGCCCTCTTTGAATGGCCGTGACTAAACGCGAAACAGATGGCATCTCTTGGACGCACGTCGCGATCGAGGTCGACCCGGAGCGCTACCTGGAGGACTTTAGAAGCCACCTCCTGAGTCACGTGCGACCGGACTGGAGCCCCCAAGGCACCCGGGCCAAAGTGTTCATGGACGGCTTCACCAACAAGCTTGTGGCTCTGTACCACGAAGGGGGCCCGAAGGACGATCTGGTGCTGATGCGCATCAACGGGCGCGGAACGGAAACGTTCATAGATCGCGACGCCGAGCTCATCTCCACGCAGACGTTGCACAGGGCCGGGCTGGCCGCTCCCGTGTACCTGCAGTTCGACAACGGCACGTGCTACGGGTACCTGCCCGGACGCACGGTGCGCGTGGAGGAGATGGGGGACCGCGACATGCTGAGGCGGGTGGCCAAGATGATGGCGCAGTTGCACGCCACGAGGCCTCCCGCCGTCCACCCCAGCGGACTTCCGTTCGTGTGGGCGAAGTGCGACGACTGGATCTCGAAAGTACCCCAGACGTTCGAGGATTCGAAGAAAAATGAAACGTAATTGAATATCTATTTAATCCACACCATGCACTTGTTTGAGACCCTGCAAGCGGGCATGCCCAACGATGCACGTGATACCAGCTCTTCTGTCCCTACTATCTCTCTTCCTCCTCACCCCCCTCCCCTCTCAGGGCTTTCACATGTGGGCCTGCATGTGCATTCTCCTTGCTCTTGCTGCAATTGTAGTGATATGAAGGAGATAAGTAATTGGGAGGGGGAGGGGAAGTATGAACGCTGAACTCAGTATTGCATTAGGCATCCCATACACTTATCTGCAGACAGCGTACCCACTTTATGACCAACGTACCTACTTAAGCACTACATGTACCTCACCACACATTGCTTTTAGGATGTATCCGAGATTCTCTCTGGGTGTATCTATGGTACTGGTTGAACGGACCTTTATGAAACCTTCGCAGGGATGGTATTAGAGAATTAGTGTGTTATTGGTGGGTCCTTATTCCCTTCCCCACATCATCAAAGTCATGTGCTTTGATCACATGACAATCACATGCCCTACTTTCTGTTCTCCCCTCCAGCTTTCAGAGGGTGATAGGTTCACCGGACACTCTGAGGACTGAGTACCAGTGGCTATGTGGTGTGCTTAAGGGGTGCAAGTCTCCTCTGGTCTTCTGCCATAACGACCTTCTCTGCGGAAATCTCATATACAATGAGGACACAGGTGTGTGATTTTGTTTTGTCTTGATCTTGTGGGGCTTTCCCTGAAACAACCAGTTGTGCGTGTTTTTGTGTGTGCATGTGTATGTGCATGTGTATGTGCATGTGTGTGTGTGTTTGTGTGTGTGTGTGTGTGTGCATGTGTGTGTGCATGTGTGTATGTGTGTGTGCGTGGTGCATGTGTGCGTGGTGCATGTGTGCGTGGTGCATGTGTGCGTGGTGCATGTGTGCGTGGTGCATGTGTGCGTGGTGCATGTGTGCGTGGTGCATGTGTGCGTGGTGCATGTGTGCATGGTGCATGTGTGCGTGGTGCATGTGTGCGTGTGTATGTGTGTGTGCAGGCTGTCACTGGCCTGTGCTTAATATTGGCTTACATGTATCTCTAATTAACAGGAACGGTGCGCTTTATAGACTTCGAGTATGCAGACGTCAACCACAGTGCCTATGACATAGGAAATTATTTCTGCGAATTTGCAGGTAATATTTTTGGGCACACGTTATTGGACATGATCACATTTGTGTATGTGTTGGGTGCTGTTATATGCATGAAATTTATTGTGTACTATACAAGAGTATCCTGGTTACTAAGAAGTGATTAATGGCTAATTGATGCCAGAATGAATTATAAAATCACCTTGCTGTGAAATAGTTTAATGACAAACTTTTTTACTAATGAAGTAGCTTGAGTTTTGGTGGTTGGACTTCTAAATTAACTATGCATTTTAAAATTTGTAATTTCTATCTTCTTGTGCTATTGCTGACATGTACTGCACTTTTGGTGACATATCTTTAAAAAGCTTGTTCTGTGATTGTGAGAGTCAATGTTGACCAAGGCAATCTCCTATACATTTAGAACATATGGCTGTTAGGTTGTTACTCTTATGCATGCTTTGTTAAGCTGTGGTTGTTAACCCCGAGTACCCATGCCCACAGGTTTTGTCAACCCTCAATATTCTCGTTACCCTGATGAGCAGACTCAAAAGTTCTTCATACGCTCTTACCTGGAGGAGTCCAAAATAATCAGAGGTACGTGTACATGTAGGTGGGTGTGTGAAGTGCACATTTATGAACGTACATGCACGGTACAAACATGTATACCTGTGTGTGTGTAGTGCATGTGGTATGCAATGTAAAACAAGCATATACAGGCAACTGTACCTGAAGGGAAAGTTGATGCACTTGCAGCATGATCTATTGCTGTCCATGTGAGGTACCTGGCTTGGTTCAGACGTGGGAACAGATCTGTTTATGTCATTGAGAACTCATTGCTTGCTCTGTCCATAGACCATATTATAGCCTTCGGTTGTACCTTATTTTAATCATGAAGTTTGATTTCATTGGGTTGTGATCTGATTCATAACTTCGCATCACTACTGTTACCAAGCTTGCTGCAAAAGGTGTAAATAATTAATTTCGATTGTGCCCATTTTTTTGTATTTTCCTGGCATTGGGGACAGTCACCACCACCACCCCCCCCCCCCCCCCCTTTCCCAGGCATGTGGTGGAATGATAACGGACATCACATTACTTAGGAACACAAAGGTTCCTTATAGTGTATGTTAAATGTAATTGGTTAAGTATATTACTACATAGTGTATTGCATCATAATGTTATGTACTAAACTGATGTACTCAATTCTTGGTCACAAAATGCATGCATGCAGCTTGCACCTAAGGGATTCAGTACTCCACACACACACCCTCCTCCCCCAGGGGAATCCCCTTCTTCTGTGTCAGATGAAGATGTAAAGGCCATGCATACTGAAGCCAATAGGTTTGCCCTGGTAAGTGTGAGCTGCTACATAAATGACATCTGTCCTACTGTATGTGCACATGTAAGTGTGATCTAAGTAATGTTTCCATCCATACTGCATAACTGTATGTTACGCCGTTTCAGTTAGTGCCATGCCGTAATGATCAATGCCTTTGTCACAATGTACGTACTAACATGTACTGTATGCTGTAATTACCAACTGTAAATAAGCGTCAACAAGAGGCTTACCGCTATTGGTAAGCATTGTTAAATAAAGAGCTCAACTCCATCTGATTATTAGTCAGTTTAGGTGCCAATGGATGTATTTATTAGCATTACCACATGTTGAATGGCATAACCATGGGAACTTTATTTTGACACATCCATATATGTGTGTGTCCACTGAACACCATATATGTACATGTACCATATATGTACATGTACCACTGAACACCATATATGTGCATGTACCACTGAACACCGTATATGTACGTGTACCACTGAACACCATATTTGTACATGTACCACTGAACACCATATATGTACATGTACCACTGAACACCATATATGTGCATGTACCACTGAACACCATATATGTACATGTACCACTGAACACCATATTTGTACATGTACCACTGAACACCATATATGTACATGTACCACTGAACACCATATTTGTACATGTACCACTGAACACCATATATATGTACATGTACCACTGAACACCATATATGTACATGTACCACTGAACACCATATATGTACATGTACCACTGAACACCACCACATAAAGCTCAAATGTTCTTACATGCAGGGTGCACCATAGCTGAATGAGCTAATAAAGATGTATCCAAAGATTTGTCAATTATTTCCAACCGCACCCCCATACCATTAACCACATTCTGTCCTTGCCATTGCTCCTCCCCAGGCCGCTCACATGCTGTGGGCTCTGTGGGCTCTTTTCCAAGCTCTTTATTCCACCAAGGACTTTGATTATGTGGAGTGAGTGATTCATGTGGAGCAGTGTACTGCACTTTGTACTGTACCCATGGACTTACTTGTACACGTATATGTGGGCAAAAAGATTTATTTTGCACTACACCAGCTAAGGGTAACACAACAACACAGCCAATCACTTCAGTTGATCATAGTGGGCTGTTTGGCTGATTATGTTGTATATGCATTCATTTTCAAGATCCTCACAAAAAGCCTTTTATATGTGCTACTTTCATATAGTCATGTGAATACATATCAGTTAACATGTAAACAATGTTTGATGAACAATAATTTAGGTCACCAAAAAATTTGTACATGTCTTTAGCACCATCTTATCCATGCACCTTAAGGTATTGAGTGGAAGAAATGTGGTGTGGTGCCCAGACTACTCTTACCATTACCACCACATCCCTCCACATGCAGATATGCTGGCATGAGGTTTGCTGAGTTTCTGAAGAGAAAAGAAAAGTTCTGTGCATTGTACATGTAGCTGCTGATAGCACCTGAGACCAGTATGAATGTGTTCATGTCAACTATAGTCTTACAAATTACTAGTTGGTACCTGTGAAAAATCACGAGCTAATTAGCCCATCCATCCATCCCATCCGTCCGTCCGCCTGCCCACCCATCCATCCACCTGCCCACCCACCCACCCATCCATCCACCCACCCATCCACCCTGGCAGTAAAGTTTGCATTCTCCTGACCAATCAGATTGGTGGCGCATGTGGCAAGGTCACCTCCGCTGCATGCGTAATGACATCATCCTTGGCCCGGGAGTAGCTGAGGGGCCTCCCTTTACCAGAAATATTGTCCCTCTTCATGTTCACAGAAAGGCTAGGGCCTCCCGATATGCTGGTGAATTGATTAAAATCTTTTAAAAACCCACATCATGGAAAACCAAAAAATCAATTTTGAACAACTCCTCAATGGAAGTTTTACAGACAGTTTGCAGCTTTACAGACTTGTATATCTTGATTTAGGGGGTTGAATTTATTAATAAACTAGATAGGTTGAAATTATTAACATTCACACACCTGTACTGTTTTAATTAGGTGTTGTCGGTAATATCAATTCGTTTTAATTAATTTTAATCTCTTTGATTTTAGTTAATTGTATCTAGTATTGATTTGTCCACACATTATTAAAACATTTAGCACAATTACCTGTTAATGAACTATTAATTTATAAGCGATTGTGGACCTCGAGCATATTCAATTCTTCATCTTATTATCATAAAAATATTGATTGCAAAGCAAACGTTAAAACCATGCCAGTATTTATTTATAAACGTGAAGTCGAGACATGTATAGAACAACTGTTAATGGTGATTGTCCTGCATCATTGCTCGCGTGCCCTATTATATAAGTATAAGTCCAGGTTTAGAGTTAATGAATGATCCACTTATATTGAAGTGTTAATTTAGTTATCCTTATCTCACTTCGCCTATCTTACCTTTCCCACGCACCAATGTCAACATTAAGCACGTAATTAAATTAAATTGCACGTTGCTATACGGTCTCAAACGTTAAAACTCGGAAGTGTTAGGTTGTCTCTGCGGAGCGGGCCACCAAATGGACACCAAAACCGGTAAATTTGAGAGAGTGTACGCAAATGCAATCCTCCCTCTATACGCGTACGTATGTTGATGTACAGGCATTTCGATATGCGTGTACAGCATACAGTATACGTTAGACGCAGTTCCATTTGAACCAGCTCAGTCTGGCCAGCACAGTGTGTGCGTTAGACGATCGAGGCTGACATAAAATCGAGGCTTGTTATGCTGTTTAGTAAATTGGGTTGCTAGACCAGAGATTATTGCATACATGCTAATCCGCGCATGGTTATAGGGTTAGATCGATCGTGCGCATGTTTATATAGATGATGAGTGATCTTCAATACCGAAACGACGTCTATATAAAACGGACCGGACTTGATTTTGAGGTTGCAATTCAGTGCCTTCCAATTATATAAATTTGAATGTCTTCACTGCTTGTCTCAGTCTTTCTCGTGTTCGTTGGTTTGAATTACAGGTTCGACTTGTGCTGACTCAGGGGGTTGTACGTGTCCACCTGAAGACACCGTACCAGAATGTGCGTAACCAACAAATATACACGACACATGCACGCATCACACACACCAGAGATCATATATATGATCTCTGCCCACACAAACATCAGTGACATCACACATCACACAGTGACACACATCACATGCACATGTTCACCGATATGCATAGCACTGAATTGCACATCCAACCAACCGGCTTACCATATACGCACAGATATGCACACATATATGCAGCATGTTATTCTATGTGCTACAATGTAAACTCATGCCGGCACACTTTGTAGTAATATGCATTTCGCTTACTTACATTCATTCATAGATACGTACATAGACAATCCTCCACCGTACTATGCTGTGACTCCTCCCCCGCCAGTTGAGGTAGGCAAATTTTTACGAGCTTACTCTCGTGCGTCAGCTATCATTATGCAGGTGATGGAGGTTTACCCAAGTCCCCTGTTCGTGGCGGCACGTGACGACCGCAGGTTTACCCCGGGAAAGTTCCTCGACAACTACCGCGTGATTGCACTTCTCTTTACCGCGATTTGCTTCCTTGGCGGTTGCTGGCCCGCCCTAATATGCGCCATTCCAGCATTTTTTTTTGCATCGGCAGTAAGTATTGCACGGGTATCTAAATAATAATAATAATAATTATTATTATTGTTTTACTGCATACAATGCACATGAAGGCGCATGCATGGTAAAATGTCATGCCGGTTACTTACGTTTCCTTCAATTTTGTTACATCCCTTGCAGGCGCGAGATGCCAAAATGCGCGGCAACACAGCGGTAAACAACTACGAAAGAATAGCGTGCACCCTCAACTGCGGTGCGCTGGTAGCTTGCTTGGCTATTGTGGCGTGCCTGGTCACCGGTCTTATGAGAGGATCAATACTATCATAACCTGCATACACAATATAATATCATAGGTAGACCTGTATATACATGTATAAAAAAAGGTTGGTATATATAGTACTGTTATTAATGGTATACTTCTGCCAATATCTTAATGAAGTGTCTGTAAGTGTATGTATATTCGTCAGTGTAAATTATTTTACATTCAGGTGTGGTATATAAGGGTTAAGGTTCTCTGGGGACATGGTACAACATGTGTCGAATGGTTACCATTGGCACTATCATACATGAACAAGCCTCACCATATTAAGTTGCAACCTGCCTGCATGCATAGACTGGACATATACATGTATATATAATTATATATTATATTATATATATATAATTATATGGGACA
>OX442419.1:3055789-3142661 GCA_949361645.1 Spongilla lacustris | reverse complement strand
TGAACAATTTATAAAAATTGAGCACAGCACCCTGGCTCTGGCTACTTCTGTTGCAGTTTTTGTTCATAAGGGTATTAACAATATTTACTAAAACAATCCATAACACTCATAATTGTGGCTAGACATAGTGCATAAGGGGCTCTTAGACCCATAAATTTGCAATAAGTCCATAAAAATACCTAGTTCTGACTGGCTGAGGTAGTGGAGATGCACAGTGTTCTACATTTTGTTAACTTGCAAGAATGTGTGCAGTTCCATAGTGCCTCTGTTATACATTGTTGACACCCCTTAATGGTGTAACTTGATTAAATATATTGTACAATTTACAGAGGGAGACACTCCTTTCCCCCTGGCTGATGAATTTTTCTCTGTGCATTCTTTAAATGACTTACTGACCCGAAATATTGCCTAAATTCTTTCAATGGACAAAATTAACTTTGCATTTGTTACCTATTGAGTAAATAAATTTTTTCTGGTGCTTTTGTCATGCATGCCAAGTTGAAATTGCTTTTACCTGAAGTACGTGTATATGAAATGCCTTATATGATACTGCATACCAAAATTGAAATTTTATTGCTGGTAATTTTTCATGTATGTTATCAAAACAAATTTACCCCCCCCCCCCCCCCCCCCCCGTGCGTACATGTACATCACTCTCTCCTTATATGAATCCTTGTTCTCTGAACTGTTTTTAATCATGGTTTCCCTCAGCCATGCAGAGATAATAAAGAAACTCTATTATTATTATCTCTGCCTCAGCACTCAAATAAAAAACGTGTAACAATGATTTACGTCATTTACCACATGTACTGCCATGAATTCGTTCAGCCACCCAATTGCCTTAACTGCAACGATGCCTTAATGAAAACGCTACAGCTCTAATTATCTAGTCAGTTTTATGAAATTCCTTCATCTGCAGTGGTGGTACAAGCCAGTTCTACAATCAGTCCAAGCAATACCATCAATCTTGGTGAGAGTTATCTGCATTGGCAATTTTAAGTATTATGCATACTTCTGCATCCACACTTATAGGGGCTACAGTGGGCTCTAGCCTTAAGCAGCTAAAAGGTAACAGTGCATGTTTAGTCTAACTTCTTTCATGTGCTTGCACATAGTATTTGGATGTTCACATGTACTGGTGTGTCATAATGTCATTGTACATGTATATTGTATACTTTCTATGATACTATCATTGACTATTTATTCTCATGATACTGTTATGTGTTATTATATTAGATTTTAATGATTGCATGTAGTGTTCATTCCCTAATACAGTAAACACTATTAGATTGCTGTGCACTAAAATCATAAGTACGTAGAATATAAATATAAATAAAATAAAATACAAAGGAATAAATAACATACTCAGGCACATGCACACATGATAGCACATACAAATTCTATTCATAAGCTGAAGTGGGTAGTCCAGCCCCATCATCCAAGTGAACTGCACTCCTCCGTTTCACTCTGCTTCCTCTTATGCACACATTTGAATAGCATATAAATACAGAGGAGTGTTAATCAAAGCTTGATACCTCTGTTGGCAGCCCTTCAGAACCATACATCATCACTCCACTTGGTGCAAGACAATTTTTTTTTTCTATATCTAAATTAATATACAAATACACATGATTATAAATCACTATTAAGACTAATAACAAACATATATATGAACAACTATTACGTGTGTCTGATAGCATCAACACTACTTTTGCATCTTCTTACTATACATCATTTACTTTCTCAGGTGAAATGTGGGCAATTGTTGGTGCTGTAGTAGGCTGCAGTGTAGCCATCATGGCCATAGTGATCACTGCAGTACTGCTTGTATGTTTCATTACAAAGAGAGGTATGTAATGATTGCTAGCTCTTGTATGTCAAGCACCTGCATGCATTCGTTTTAAATTAGGACGTGAAGTAAAGCCATCTGATTCCAAAGCAGACATGAGGTATGTTAGATTGAATACTGAGCTGCTGTATAGCATGCTAGAGATACTGCATATACTCTCAAGGGTGCTTCATTAACTGTAATAAGTATATAACAGGATGTGTACGGTACCTCTGATGTTGGACATAATTGAAGCACCATTTTAATAATGAATTGTAAGTTGACACTTAAACATACTGGCATGAGGAGTTCATTTGCTGGATGTCTGTATACTAGCAGAAAAGATATTCTTACTTCAAACCTGGAATATGTATTGTAATTTGCTTGCTCCATCATATAATGTTTGTTTGCTATTACAGATACTCATCAGGAAAGTGCAGCCAAGGAGGTTCAGACAGTTCTTCTACCAGTAGTGGGCAACAAGGATCAGAAGACTCCTCTACATCTATCAGTGGTACAAAGCACGGATCAGATGATGGTACTAACGTTGCCTAGCATTGAGCAAGGATATGTCAATTGTGTTGCATCACTGTATCGAGAGTTACAGCGGTAGCTCTCATATAGTAGGTACTTTTTCACGTAATGTACTTCCGCATATCCAAATATCTGTAGTGACCGGATTTTACGAAGGTTAAGAGAGGTAGGTATTTTTGAAAATCTAGTTCTCGATAGTTTAAAGACGATAAAACTTCAAACTTGCCTTGATCATGGAGCTTTGAGCGCTCTTTCACGCAGTATTGTATATAAAATCGTACACAGTATCTAAGTTAAGGATGTACTGCTTTCTAATTAGAGTATAAAGTCAACGTTGTTTGTTCTACCCTTCCAATGACGGGTCCTCCTCAAAAACATCAAAAAATGTTGCAGGCAAGCAATTTCTATCTACAATGAAACGTTTAGGACGATCAGGCTATGTGCAATGGCTCATTTTCAGCTCGTCGTTGAATGTGTCACAGCTATGTCATTGCTAATCGTATTAACACAGAATTTGGTTTTCATAGAAAGGAATCAATACTCTGTTAGGAGATATAGTAATTGGATTTATAATACACTTCTTTGTAGAATTGTGTAATCCAATCGACCTTCGAGACACATAAATATGCCCTTTTTGAGAGTATATACTCGGGTCCTGTGTATAAACAAATTGCATCGTTGTATTGATCTATGAGCGTTAGTATATGCAACTTTCAGAATTTTTGGACTGTGCGCAATGATTTATTTTCGCCACAGACCAAGTTATAGGATTGCGTTAACCATATACATGTACATACAAAAACCGTTTGATCAGCCTGAAGTGCATGTGAATACTTAATATGATTCAATCGCAGAAGAACTGTTTCAGCACACACTTTTAGAGTTACAATGTAATGTGCAGCTACTGGATGGTAGATCAAATAAGATTAGAAGTACATTAAAAGTATATGACAATGACAATGGGATACAAAGTTGCACATTTGGCTGTTACATATGGACTAACCAAAATGCGATTTAAACAGGGCACAGGAGACCCAAGTGGCTTTGTGCTGTGAAAATACTAAGCCAGGGACTGTTATTTGATACTGTAGGAAATCGATTCAATGTTTATTTTATTTGGCTGGAAGTTTTTTTTTTTTTTTTTAAGTTCAAAGAGAGATTATTGTATTATCTGCAAAATATGTGTTACTGCAACTAAAAACAGTTTGAAGTCTAGCTTAATTTCAGAATAAACCGATAATACTTCAGCTAAGAGTACTAGGATTGATTGGAAAATTCATCACTGGGCCTTGGATGAGGATCTTTTACATTAATAGTAAATGTAAGGCTAACCTTGAAACGGTTCCCATGATTAAGATGTGCACAATAACATTGCGGGACCTGGTACAGAAGCCAACTTTCTTCTAACTGCAACATCCAATGTCTTTGGAGAGAAGCTAAGTGAAGAGGATGAAACTCTATTGTGTTTGCAAGCACAATTAACAAGTGATGAGGAATCTCAATTTCATGAAGTTATGAGCTTGCATCAGTGGCTGTAATAAGCACTCTTGAAGTTCTTGAGCATCAACTGTGGAGCCATATTTGCATGGTTCTCTCAATAACCCATCAAAAGATATGCTAGTAAGAAGTCAAGCCAAGCCGCTCCAGTGCATAATATGCTATCTGAAGAAACCCTTGGTCTTGTCGATTACTATGTTCAGCATGCACCTATAATGTTAATATATAGGTTTCATTGATGGGAAGGTGGGCTTTGGGGGCAAAGCTGCTGAAATTCAATAAAAACTTGTATTTTTTAAACAGAGCATGGCAACAAAGAAAAGCCAATGGATGAACTGAGAATACAAATTCAACATTATAGACTTCTAGAAGAGCGAAGTAAGCATGGTAAAGTTTCTAGAGGCAAAACTGAAAAATATATATGTAAAGTCTATACTTGCTAATGAATGCAAAATAGAAGACACATTTCCTCAAATCTCAACAGATACATTGGAATAGTTGTTACAACCCCTTCATGGTTATTAGGTAAATACATAGAGCAGGAGTGGAACATCTCACCTGGAATGAACAAAAACTTTAGTGGAAAAGTGCTGTTTATAAAGAACAGTAAACGAGGTACTAAATTAATTATTTCATATTGGACAGTGGAAAAAACTGAAGATGATGGAGAAGATGAATATATTACATTGGTGCAGTTTGTTACTGATGTAATTCACAACGATTTAGTTGTGCTTGTGTTAAGTGTGTACTATTCATGTGCTTTGTACTATTCATGTGCTTTGTACTATTCATGTGCTTTTATTTTTTTAAATACATCTTACAGATTTAATGCATTCAAAACGTACCACAATGTCGTTCAGATCATTTATTACTTGGGGTAATTTTATATTTAATTTATTTGAAACATTCAAACGGACGTCAAAAATTTAGTTTCATTTATAATTCATCGATAAATGCACGTTGAAATCCCACTACATAACTTATAAGGAAATTGTATTTGCACATTCTTTGTGTAGGCCTACAACATGCCATTTTCCATATAAAATTTGGAATCGAAATGTTGAAAGACAAAAAACTTATGATCGTTTGGATATCGAAATTACGGGAATCACATAATATCTCCGCATCAATCGCCATACATTGTCCGATCGGTACTTAAAGGCCCGTTTCTCCGGTTAGGATTAAGCTACAAGAAAGATAAAACTGTTTTGAAAACCATTCAATATGGTCTTTAAACTGATGCATTTAGTTATGCGTGAATCTTTGTTTCAAACTTTTTTGTAAAGTACCTACATATGGATTTGTGCCGTATCATGAAATCATTAAAAAAACGCGACCCGCGTATAACTCACGAACCGAGAAACGAATAGTGTAGCTCTTTACAGTGATGCCGCGGCCAGCACGGACCGTCCGTGACCGTATTCCAGTGGCGGATCCAGGGGAGGGGGGGGGGGGGGGGGCAACTGGGTTCTGCCCCCCGCCAAATAGAAATTAAATATTCATAGCTAAGGGGCGGTGCCTTACACGATTAATAGTATGTGCGAAAACGATTAAATGTAACGTGCAACAGACACAGGCTGCACTGCCAGCCGGTGCGGCGCCATGCAGTCTAGAACATCGGGCAGGCATACACGTGCTCTAAATTAAAATTTCCGCGACAGCTGGAATTATAATTTATGTGTTTAAGTGAATTGCAAGGCGCCTATGCAAATAAAAACTTTCAATAGCAAGTAGGCCTATGTAGCTAGCAAATCCATACCGTCAAAATTAATATTATAGTTCACTGGTTCTTTTGACGTTGAAGTTATTCTGGACTGACGTCAGATGGAGCCTCAGAGTCGAAAGCGACCAAGCAAAGAAGGTTTGCCATTGGATGCATGATATTATAGATTGTTTGTTGATAGCACCACCGGCCAACTTTGGTGTCACGTCATGCACGCAAAGATAATAGAGTTTATCTACGTAGAAGAGTTCTAGCGTATTTGGTGTAGTTTTTACGTACACTTTTTGGGGGTTTACAACGCAAAAAGCGTTGGCTTCTGGGGCGGAGCCCCAGGCCCCGCTGGGGGAGCTTACAGCGCAGAGTTGGACGGGAGGGGTGCCCCCCTCCCGCACCCTCCCCGGGGCCGCTACGCCTCCTGCTTTGCCACACACCCTGCCACACCCTCACCTGTGCCCCCCCCCCCCCCCTCCCCGCTCCCAATTCCGCCCCTGCTTTTCAGGGACGGCGCCGCCGGTCCGGTTGCACGGTTTTAACCGGACCACTTTTTCTACCTGCTGCCCTCGGTCTCAGACCCATTTTATTACATCATTGTATGATCTTGCACTACGTCACGTCCGTTACATGTTATTGATCTACATGTACATGCATCACCCATGCATGACTTTACATACTACTACATACACACATCAAGAAGAAGCACGTTTCCCTATGATCTTTTTATATAGCTATACTCACGCACCTGTATATCGTTTTTACACGGTACACTATACCCTCTATAATTGTGGCTGTGGCACACTTTCTCCCTAAAATAACTACGGCGTCGGCGTAGTAGAGGATCCAGGGCATATAGATCACAGCTATAGTGCATGCATGCATCACTGAGTGCATATACATCGCTATGCATTGCGTGAAGAATTTTTTTAAAGTTGTTTTTACGTCGCGTGCATTTAATTGTTTCATTGATGACAGAGAACAACGCAGGACCATCTAAATAAATTTAAATATGTGTCTCTGTGTCGTAATTTCTAAATGAATAGACGGTGAGTTCAGTTATATAGTAATACGTACTATATTTTTATTGCACTTTTTGCATAGTTTTGGAGGGTTTTACAACGCAAAAAGCGTTGGCTTCTGGGGCTCCGCCCCAGATCCCGATGGGGGAGCTTACAGCGCTCCTCCATGCCCCCTAGCCCGCACCCTCCCCGGGGCGGCTCCCCCTGTACGTCCACCATTACTAGGAAATACAACCGAACCACTTTTTGTACGGCGGCGACGGCCCTGCTTTTGCATGTCTTAAGCTTATCCTGACTTGGCGCGTCAATAAATACGTATACAATCCAGAGGCTAGTAAAACTGACAAGGGTCGACGGACTCACCCGCCCACATACTAGTAGGCATTAATTGTAGCGTCTTCAAATGCAATCTAAATTGGGCCCTTGCAACGTAGAAGTGTAGTTTCCAATCGTTGGTCGAATTTTGTAGAGAAAAATCGGCCGTTTGCTCGTCAGTATGGCCCGTCAAAATGGAGGATAGCAACGGTTGCCACGTAATAAATGTATTCATAGTGAATATTCATACCAGCCACTTCTCGCCAAAAGGGGTCTATATGAATTACGGTCACCTAGCTGGTTTTACTCGGATTGCCCGTGATACTGGGTGTTAATCGAGAGTTACGGAAGTAACTCTCATTTTGTGCCGTATCATGAATATCATTAAAAAAACGCGATCCGCGTATAACTCACGAACCGAGAAACGGATAGTGTAGCTCTTTATTGCTATCGATCCACAATGGAAAGACGATCATTTTCATGTTTTGTTCAAGTCGCCAGACCGTTTACTTTAAGAGAACAAAAATGCTCGTAGTTCTCGTTCCCAGTCCCAAATTTCTCCTCCGACAGTTTTTCTGGGTGAGTATAACTCGGGATAGGAATGGTTGTAATGAGCGCAAAATACACCAAAAAATCTAAAAAATTCTGGAAGAACATCTACAGGTCTCAGATATGGAAATAAAGCATGTTACTGATATACGTAATATGCATATGGAGCTACATGAAAGCGTTCCCATGGCAATGTTCACGTGATATGTGTATAGTATTAGTTATCTAACTCATATTGGGATTATTGGCGAAGTTGTTTTTATCAAACAACAGCGGAGAGCAAAGCGAAAGCTACGAGCGGAATACCTCCAAAATGGAAACGAGGAGTTAGAGACCTCTCGGGTTCGGCGCAATATTTCGAATCGAGAGGGCGTGAATGAGCAAAATTCCGACGACATAGGGTAGATTAGGTAGTGTTCGGCAGTTGCGCGGTACAAGCACAAGTCACGAATAGCCATGCCAGATATAGGCTATTATAAAAATAAGAACAGTAGTGTTTTGAGATCTTCAGGGACTGCAGAATACTGAAACATTCGTAGTTTATATATTTAAGCTTCGTTGAATATATAATACAGGCAGATCTCAATAGACGTCACATTTACCAGTGTTCGGCATCGCACGAGGGATTTTCGGCAGTCGAATTAGGTAGTGTTCGGCAGTGCGCATGCATGCAATTAATAAATCAAATACCCCTACGCAACAGGTACAGACAGTACTTAGTCTTCAATATCTCATTCTTTTAATAGGTATGGACTGTATAAAATTAGAAATAATCAAGAATGAAAAACCAAGAATCAACAAGAAATGCAGGCGGTGCAAAATCAGCTTGCACTATAGATGATGAAATGCGATTTATTCAATCATCTTCCATATATCAAATGTGAAAAGGATGTAAGTGATGCCTCTTAATCACATGCACTGTATCCACTTGCATTTATTTCCATTTTCCTCATCTTGAGAGAAGCTTGAGTTACATGCTCTGCATTCCCAGTTACCTTCATTTGTTTGCTTTTCCTTCCCCTTTCCCTCTTCTTTCTTACCACCTTGTACCTTTCCTTTTCCTTTCTTCTTTCCTTTAGGAGACTTTTTTGCTCTTCAGCGTCACGCAGTTTCTTCCATCTAGCTCTTGCTGGTGAGAGATCTGTTCCTTTTTTTCTGGGTTTTTGCACATAAACCCTTGAACCACAAGTGGCCTGGCCTTCCATTTATAAAGGGATTTATGCGTCCATCTTCCTGAACCACTTTTTGCACAGAGTCACAGAGATCTTTCCTGTTGATTGGAAACCCCGGCATATTTCAGATACTTTATACAAAACAAGGGCAACATGGTCTCCTCATGCAGCTTTAGTAAGCAGTGACGGCAGGTCCATTCTTCCATTGCCATCTAATTTGTCATACAATGTGGACCAAAGTACACTAAATGCACGAAGGTGATTTCTGGACATATGACCTTCACACACTTTTTGCAGTGCAGCATATTCTTTGAAGATTGCCTTCACAACCATGCAGGAATTTTCAAGTGCATGTGAAAGAAATCATTTGTATGTTCCAATTTTCTCTTCTATATGAAATACGATTGTCATTATGTACATGTATTGTGCTATTATTATGATACAGCCAGCAAACTGAGCAGATTGCAAAAATATTAAGTGTATTAGCTAATCCTACTTAGAATCTGCAAGGTAAAATATTCTTACATAAAATAAAATGGCATAGCATATATCCACTGAACAATAAACATTTCAGTTTGGAGAGCAATGGGTACTGCTAGTGAAGCCTAGTACATAGGAACAGTAGCCGCCTGCACTGGTACAGAAAGCAAATTCGTATATATCACATATCCACATGTATGCCAATTGCAATATGCATATACATGCACGTAAATACGCTTATATCAGCCCCCATCCGAACACTGCTTCCCGCCCTCAGACGCACCTGCCGTGTACATAATAGCTTCCTTGCATCACCACAAGCTTCAAAACAATAGTCTTAGGTTCAGTTGTATACTTTGTTTTATTTGGAGTGTTCGGCACCCATGCCGAACACTCCTAAGTGATTTGAATTCCACTTGGAGTGTTCGACAGCCTTCGAATTCCACCAATTCTTCACTGTTTTGTATTGTAAAATACTTTACTCTGTTGTACGCTAACTGGTCAAGTATAAAACAGCATATAAATATTATTTGAAACAGCTAACCTCGCTAACAGCTGGTTGCCCCTACCGTACCTCTTAACACTTGTGCACCGTTTGACGCGCCGTTTTGACCAAAATTAGGCATAGGTAAACAAAATAAATTATAATTCACGAATATTATTTTTCTGTACAATGTAAAATGTACTCTCTGATTATACACTCATTGGAGAACATTTTTCAGCCTGTGTTGGAATTTTCAAGCTTCAGGTAAGCCTTTGCACCTCATTTGAATCGTAGACTGCCGAACACTCCCCCCTGCCGAACTTACCTTGAGCTTCTAAGAAGCAAAAGTATCAAGAGACTAATCGGGATTCCAAAAGGAGTGTATATTGGAGAAACCCTTCCGCTGCGCGTTCAGCGAGAAGGGCGCGATACCATGCAGAAGCGTAAACGTGAGGCGGAGACAGCATGCTACAACGGAATAACAACTACCGCCCAAAGATGAGTTGTGCATGGAATATTATGTTTTGGCGCGCTTCTTTTAGACTATAGAGCAGCTGGAAAACTGACATAGCTTTAAACATTGTGTTGCTAGGTGATGACATGTACAGCTGGATTTGTCATGTTGCATAACGGGTGTTTTTACACATGCAGTATTCTTACTTACATATTATTGATATTAGTTGCACTATTTCTGTTACAGTTATGTTTATTATGCTTTGCTGCATGACATGGGGTAGACATTAGTATGTGGCTTCTACATGTATTACCAGTGTCAAAGTAAGTAAATTTAAGTATTGACTGCATGCTTCCATCTCCTTAATCATTTAGGCTACTGCCTGTATGAACATAATGATAGTGTTCTAATGGAGTATAAAGGTGGTCTTGAAAAGGCTATTCTAAGCAATAGGACATTGCTAGATGAGTTAAATGATGCCTTTTGCCAGACCCATCCATGGTTAGCACAAATCGTTACCACTAGATCTGCACATGCTGCTGTTAGCAAAGTTAGCGCAGATGCATTACTTGCTAAGGCACTGAACATTCAAAGAACAAAAGCAGGGGGATTGTTAAAAGATGTTCGTGCCATTAATGCAATAAAATTATTAGAAAATGATATTATAGCTGGGATAAGGCATCATAGTGCTGTCTCAGAACCCTATTTCTATTATACCTCTTACAATCACACAAAACAGCATGGCCTACACTGTATACCAGTAGACCTCAATGGTAGGTGTGTTATCAGCTGATTGTCCAAGCAGATTCATTTGCCTAAAATAGGCGACAATGAGTGAGATTGGGCCTCATGATACCCTCCACCTTGAGTGGATAATACATATATGTCTGAGGCATATATGGGGGACCTATCCTCAATGGCAATTGAATCAAATCACAAAGAAGGTAACCCCAGGAGTTTATAAGTTTGATGTTGTTTGCTTCCATATATTCAGAAACAAACCACAAAACATGATGTTGCTAGGCAGTGACATGTTCAGTGTTGCTACAGCTGGACATGGGTATGCATAGCATTTTGGTGGGTACTTCTGCACAGCTGGTATAAATGACTGATCCTTTTCTCTCTACCACTAACCAAAACAAGTGTCTATGACACTACTTAGTTACATAAATGTAACAGGTTCTGAATGCACTTTCCTGTACTGGTACCTGGTTATATTAAGGCAACCCAATGTAAAAAAAAAAAAAGAAGGAAACAAGATATAAAAAACATTCTCTCTGAGAAAGTTGGTGGTATATAGGATTTGAAGGCAATGGTGGTGTAAAAAGGAAGGGAACAAGGGATCAACGATGATACGAAATTTTTTTAAGTCCTATATTTAGCAACGAAAGATGTACGTACTACAAAAGTGCTAAATATAGGACTGTTAAAAAAAAATTCGTATCATCGTTGATCCCTTGTTCCCTTCCTTTTTACACCACCATTGCCTTCAAATCCTATATACCACCAACTTTCTCAGAGAGAATGTTTTTTATATCTTGTATATATAATATATATATATATGGGACAGTCTCCGCGAAAAGGGACCTTAGAGATTAAAATAAAATGTTATAAAATTTCCTCACGTTTGAATCACTATAGCGTCCGAACCGTTAAAGCTATCTACTTCCTATTTTTAACACTTCATACTATACCATTTCTCTATGGTAAAATATTTTTAAGGGCCTTGCATATGCTCCATACCAGTATTACAACGTTCGATACCCCACCGGATTCAAACCCGCCATAACTTTCTGTAGGAACAAATTCGGTTCGTATGTAGAGGTCCTTTACCTATCGATTTGCTCTGTTCGTTAATTTTTATGCCATCCGTTACGGAGATACAGTTGAACAAACTAAGTGCACGATTTCCCGCTTGATTCGCGCCGATGTTATAATCCCCGCCTCCCCATACATCGAGCGGGACGCTATTTGTCCAAATCATTGGCGCGAATCGAGCGCGAAAATGTGCGCATACTTTGTTCAACTGTATCTCCGTGACGGATAACATAAAAATTAACGAATAGAACAAATCGATAGGTAAAGGACCTCTCTACCTACAAACCAAATTTGAAGCGATTTCATTATTCCTACAGAAAGTTATGGTGGGTTTGTACCCGGTGGGGTATCGAAGGTTGCAATACTGACACGGAGCAAGTGCAAGACTCCAAAATGTATTTTTTCCATACAGAAATGATGTAGTAAGAAGTGTTGAAAATAGGAAGTTTATAGCCTTAACCGTTCGAAAGTTAGAATAATTCAAACGCGAGGAAATTCTATAACATTCTATTTTAATCTCTAAGGTCCCTTTTCGCGGAGACTGTCCCATATATAATTATATATATAATACTTAGACATGCATGGCTTAGTCTCAAAGACTAAGCCATGCATGTCTAAGTATGGCCATGTCTAAGTATGGCCATGCATGTCTAAGTATGGCCATGCATGTCTAAGTATGGCTCATTAAATCAGTTATAGTTTATTTGATGGTTCCTAATTACTATATGGATAACTGTGGTAATTCTAGAGCTAATACATGCAGAAAGTCCCAACTTTGCGGAAGGGATGTATTTATTAGATCCAAAGCCAATGCGGGGGGCAACTCCCAGACCCTTGGTGATTCATGATAACTGCTTGAATCGCATGGCCTCGTGCCGGTGATGGTGCATTCAAATTTCTGCCCTATCAACTTTCGATGGTAGGGTAGTGGCCTACCTTGGTTTTTAAAAGGGAAGGGGTGGTTTGAAAAATGTGGCAGTTTCTTACCTAGGTGTGAGTGATGTGTGAGCAACAGCATTGATGTGTGGGTGTAATTGTTGGGACACTGGGAAGTGTCCCTATGTGTGCACACGTTGCCCTCGAAAGCAGACCGAATTGGCTACACGTGCATGCCCAGTAGACAGTCCTGTTGCAAGGGAAGGGGTGGTTTACATGTTCACGTACACATACATGTACATGTATATGCAGCATACATGTACATGTAGTCAACCCACCCATATGCAGTGTGTACTTGCATGTACCCATATGCAATGTGTACATTTATATGCATATACATGTAATTTTACCCATATGTATATGCAGTGTGTATGCAGTGTGTAGGTACCTATGCATGTACATGTACATTTACCCATATGTATGCAGTGTGTATACATGTGTACATGTACAAGTAATTAGTGCTTTCTGCAGTCGTATAGTGTACATACATGTACATGTGTATGTAGATTTTTATCCTGTAGTGCATCATTCTGCAGAAGAAGCCTTCAACAAGTGTGCTGTACTGAATACATGTGTGCATGTACATGTATATGTATACATGTATATGCATATGTACATACATTATTATAACACATGTATGTGCTACTGTTCTTGTGTGCAGATTTGCTATAGGATATACTGTACATGTATCTGGGATCTCTGCCACCAATTGTCTTCTGGTCTCCAAGTACTGGAAGGAGATGAGCTGAGGAAGAGGCTGCACAATGAGCTGGTGAACCTGAGAGGCAACATACGTGTCTTCTGTCTTATGAGGTCGGACATCTCTGAGGACAGAGAGGGTACCCAGGCAGATGCGGTGGTCCTTTCCGACAGGGACAATGATGGTGTTATGACGGTTTTGACATAAAAGTTGTTTGACTCCCAAGTCAAGTTAGTCAACACAGATAGAGGTACATGTACATGTTGTATAATTGTATGGATGAAAATAGAAACATACTCTTTTGCATGACAATATACTACATGTAATTTAACTTCCTAAATTTTACAGGTATATGTGTTCTAAATACTAGTTCTTTGGTGGTGACTCAATGTAACAACAATAATATGATTTTAAATTATATTGGTGTAATGCACCTTTGCATGATTACAAATTTGTTTAAAAGCATGCATACATGTACATGTACATGTGTATTTTATATTGTTTCAAATTACATGTACATGTACCTGTACATGCGTGTACATGCAGGTACTGTACATGTAGCTACTGCACTTACATGTAGTTGGCACACCATTGTTCCATGTCTTTACTCAACATTGATAGGTGTTTTCAGAAGTAAAGATCTGGTTGTGTCTTGTATGGATGGCTTCAACATTAACATTTTTGCTTATGGCCAGACTGGATACATTCACAATGGAGGTACGTGTCATGTTAAATTGCATGACAAGTATGAAAAGGCTGTTTATACATATACATGTATATATACTGTAAGCTTATATTTATAGTTCAGTTTATGTACATGTACATGTATGGTGCATGCACATTTACATGCAGTTTCAATACCTTGCAGGCTGAATATAAATATTGTATGTCAGACTTATTAATAGTGAGTACAATTGTAGCATGGTGCATTTACATGTGTATTTACATGTTGATTCATTACATCTACATATACATTGTATCTACATGTACATTGTAGATGCTAATTGCTTTGCATCCTCATAAACCCTCTCCCATCTCCCTCTCCACTCTAATCCCTCTCCTTCCCCCATTCCTTCCCTTACAATGTAGTGAACAGAGGACTACTCTGGGATTAACCAGTGGGCCATGCTTGAGCTGTTCCACATCACTGAAGAGCGCAATGATGACTGGCAGTACATGTACACTGTTGTGGTGTCAGTCCTTGAGATCTACAATGAGATAGTGAGGGGTCTGCTGTCCCTTCAGCACATCTCCCTATACTGTTGGCTTTCTCCTATACTGTTAGCTGTTGACCTTCATGCCTAACCTCTACCACAAAACCCACAAGGGCATCCTGGTTAAATGAATACAATCAAAGCATCTTGTGAGCTCTTGTAGGATTTGATTGGCAGGTAGCTGTGCAGTAAACCAGCTATAGAGTGGACAGGGAGGTACCAAGAACCCCACAGCAGATGGGTATGGAGTAGACATGCGGTGGAGTGAATGTATGGCAGATACCTGTGCATGTAGGTTGGATTTCTAAGGTGAGGAAGGTGTGTGTGTGCATGTGTGTGTGTGTATGTTTGTGTAGGTGTGTGTGTTTAGATTAGCTTTGCATGTGGGTATATTGAGGGTTGGATTTGATCCTGTGGTTTTAGTTCTGTTTGTGTGTGCTTAAAGGTTAGGTTTGCAGCTACATATACATATGTACATGTGTATTGGATTTATATGGACTACTTGTACCTGACTGTACATAGGTCTTATTTTGGATGTTGGCCTTGGTCCGTGACCTCTACTACAAAACCCACAAGGGCAGTAAAATGTGTACACAACCATTGTCTTAGATAAAATGAATACAATCAAGTCATCTTGTTAGCTGTGTATACTTTGATTGGCTGATAGCAATGCAGTAAACCAAGCTATGCAGTAAACCAAGCTATGCAGTAAACCAAGCTATGCATTATAAACCAGCTACACATGTTTGAGTGGACACTACTACATGTAGACACTACAGTGGAGTGAACCTATGGCAGATATATGTACATGTGCATGTGGGTTGTACTTCTAAGGACCGTCTGGTGTGTTTGTGTGCATGCGTGTGTGCACGTGCGCATGTGCCTCAGGGTTAGTCTTGCAGCTACATGTACATGTATGTTGGATTCTACTTGAGGAAGGGGCTTGTACCATCATGTGTGTGTATGTGTGTGTTTGTGTCCGTGCGTGTGTTTAGATTAGCTTTGCATACATGTAGCTGCAAACCTAACCTGTAAGCACACACAAACAGAACTAAAACCACAGCATCAAATGCCAATCCTCAGGTGTATTGGATTTATATGGACTACTTGTACTATCTGGTGTGTTTGTGTGAGTGTATTTGTGTGAGGCCTTCTAGAACCATATCCCTGTACCCACAAGGGCAGTCCAATGTGTACACAACCATTGTCCTAGTTAAAATGAATACAATCAAATCATCTTGTCAGCTGTGCACACAATGCAGCTATGCTGCAGTAAACCAAGCTATGCAGTAAACCAAGCTATGCATTATAAACCAGCTACGTGTACATATACATGTTTGAGTGGACACTACTACATGTAGACACTACAGTGGAGTGAACCTATGGCAGATACATGTACATGTGCATGTAGGTTGTACTCCTAAGGACTACTACTACTTGTGAGGGAGGGGCTTGTACCATCTGGTGTGTTTGTGTGTGTACATGTATGTTTGTGTGGGTATGTGTGTGTGCACGTGCGCATGTGCCTCAGGGTTAGTTTTGCAGATACTGTACATGTACATGTATGTTGGATTCTACTTATAAGGGAGGGGCTTGTACCATCATGTGTGTGTGTGTGTGTGTGTGTGTGTGTGTGTGTGTGTGTAGCAGTGGCAATGACTGTGGTTATCTTATCTCACATCAATGGGAAGAGCTAAACCTCTTAGTCATGTATGTAATGGTCTGTACATGTACTGTAGGCACAAGCACTGATACATACATTGTATATTAATAATGGAAAAGCTTCCATACACTCTTACAGCTGCTCCCCTATACCCCAGCAGGACCGGGAGTGAGGCATAGGTCACACAAACTGGAAATCCTGGATCCATCATTGAAATTGAATGTACTCTTGCCAGGATCAGCTGAACAGGATGCCATTACCATGAAGGAGTCACCCCTCAAACACTTCCAAATTCTGATGCTACACCCCTAGTTTTTCTTAACTGCTGCAAAATGACTGTATGTGTACACTGTTAGAAATGACAACCTTATGCATTATCGCACATTGCACATTAGTTTTCTGTATCAGTCCCTACACCATCATCTTTTATTGATCCTTGCACCCACAATGTACATGTAATATGTGCTTCTTTACTCATTGTTACATATACACAATGTATGTGATTACAGATGACATGAATAGTGTGACCATGATACATTGAAGGGGTTCATCCTGTTGCCTGTAACTATCAAGGATGCAATTTCATCTTCTTTGTTCCATCTGGTTTGGTTTTGTATTGATATTTACGTCTCTTTCATTCTGATCCATTGCCCAGTCTTTTTTCTGTAAGAAATATGTCTCTGGCAGGGTCCCGTAAGCTTACATCCATTTTTGCATCATCATTTAGCTTCTCAACAGCTATATACATGTACAGTACACATACAGACAATACTATGTAAGTGTACAATCATATTCACTAATCTTGGCAGCTAAACTGCTTCACATTTCCGTTGTCTTTGATCATGGCAGGAATGTGCTTAGCCAAGATGTGCATTTTTTCTTCGTATCCTTCAAACGTTTTGGACATAGCAAGAAAAGATTGTATCGACTCTTCAGCCTATAGTATATCAACTTGTGAATGATGCATAACCATTTACACAAATATTTACCTCGGTCTGAAGTGACTCAGCATCAGGACTCCAGCTTGACACCTGCTGGTGTATGTTTCAAAGTCCTACATTACACAGTTCCATATACAGAATTGCTTCAAATTACAGTGTCGGCATACATGTATGCGGCAGTGCTTTACCCTCCACAGCTTACTACATGTAACTGCATTATTGGGGGAAATGGGGGGGAAGTATTGTGTCCAAAAGGGGTGGTAACTGTGCTAGAAGCTGTTTCCTGTTGTTTCCTCTAAGAGACGTTCAGTTAAAACCAAAATTATCTTTTCCTGAAAGACAGGCCAAAACGTCTGATAGTGTCAATGAGTTGCTTCATTACAGGTCCTGATACTGGATCAGCGAATCCTACTTTAGCATCGATCTGTCTCACTTGGAACATCAAGTTGTGTATCAGCACATTGAAGGTCCTAAGCAGATGATGTAGTTCATCAGGTACATGTAGGACTTATTTCAGAGGAATGTTCAGTAGTGGCTCGCACTTCACACTTACTCTTCGACCTTGCACATCTATTAATAGTTCTTTCTTCAGCATCTTTTGATATATATCAGTTCCATTTTATACAGGGTATGTACAAGTTAGTGAGCGTTTCATGCAATAAACAAGTATACCTGTCTTCTGAATGTACAAAGCACCAAATTTGAAACCTATTTTATCAGTACAAAAACAGTAATGTATTATTAATATCATGCATCATCAACCTAGTGCATTCTGCTAGCTCCATTGGCATGTGTTTCTGCATATGTAATACATGTGTGTATTTATTATCCATGAAAGAATGCAATGCTTTTGAATCAATACAATTCCTTAATTGGATTATCAATCTAAATCAATTTATGAATATAGAATAACCAGGTTTAGGCAAATACGAAGCACATTTATTTATTATCTTTAACACAGTTCAAAAATTGCCTGCAATTAATTAATTTGACACAGCAATGTATGACAACTTTTAGTTACAAAATTTATTGTAGCTGTGAAGAAAGTTTGAAATGGCGCGCATTTTGTTAGTTAATATTCAAAACAACAAATCAAACTTGAAAATCCTAAAAGGCCACTACAATTTTAATGAACTTTTTAATGACTCACCAATGTTTTGAGTTCATTTAATAATGGAGTAATTAGTTATGGTTATTAAAACTAGTCATCCCATAATAGCTTCAACCGCTATAACTTAAAACCAAATTATGATTTTACATATCTATTGAATTCAGTAACTTGAAATCAGTGCTGTTCCACCACATAATCAAATCTAACCTTAGTTATTAGTATGTATTAAAATCAATTATCTCTAATATTCTTAAATAACGTTGATAATAGAGGGCTTTGAATATAAGGGTTTTGATACAATTACATAACCACATAAAATAATTGGAGCCTAACTACTGCAATATATATTTAAAAAATCAAGCAGTTAATTAGTTTCAATCGTGAGATATAGCAGAGATCATATGATCTCTGGTATTAGGCTGTATATTAAATTCATACATGACAGCAAGTGCCAAGAACATATGTTCAGTACAGAGTTACACGTAAATTTGTGGAGGGGTTAAATCTAAATAAGCCAGTCAACCTTCTGTGAGGAATAGTCCACTTCAGTGAATACAAGATACATTTCAACTCCAAGAATTATTATCAACTGCCTCCAACTGTTTTTTCAGTCCCTTTCAGCCATTTCCCCTCACACCAAGTCCAGCAAATTAGCTCCTCCTATAGCTAGTACCTCCTGATATTGGCATAGGTTTAAGAGTTGAACGTTATACATGTATATATACACCCCTGTAATAACAAAACTTGGTTAATTATTGTTGCATGTGTGTGCAATGTGTTCAATTGTAATGCAGCTTTGCATTAAAGTAAACAAGGGGATATAATTGAGGGTGGAGTGCTTATGCTTATGATTTAGGCAATTTCACTCCCCTAGCTGGCTGGGTGGGAGGGCCGGGTATCCTCACCCCCCCCCCCCCCCCCCCCTGATGACCATTAAAATGTTTGCCCCCCCCTCCCCCCCCCCCCCCACACACACACAACACACACACTTTTAAACTCCTTCCTATGCCGCTGGGTTTGACATCGCGTCATATCAAACAATTTATTACGCGGTATGCTGTGGTCGGGATTTAACTATCGACGTACAATATACATATAGGCGTGGCTGTAACATCAAACCGCCCCTACCTAACCATCTGCACGTCGGTCAAATATTGTCAAATCCCCTACTAATCCCGGCATTGCCCATACGCAGCACCAGGTTAACCGAGGCGCAGGTGGTGCAAAAGCGCCAGGCCCACCGACGATAGGGGCCCATTAATCCACATATGTACACGCCCACAATGGATTAATTTAATTTGTTAATAAGTGCAACTAGTAAAGCAGCGGCGTGCACATGCGCGTGTGTTAAAGGCGAATCGGCCCAACGGAACACCCATATAAAAATGGACCACCACGCCACAGAATGTACGGTGCGCATTTTATTAACAGCTTGCTGAGTTGCACCAGCTGCAGAACGGAGCTTTTCAGAATTGAAGCTTATAAAGACTTTTCTGAATCCATCAATTGTGGAAGATACTTAAGATATTCTTGAAGTCTTATAGCTTTGATTAGATCGAAATGAAACTGCAGCATTCTTGGACTGGTGGATCGGGGGAAGCAAGTACTTCTTGTCGTATTGTATCTATTTTTAGCATGTTACATAGTACAGGGGGAAACGTGTCGAATCGGGCCGTTTTGATTTTATAAAGGATTTTTAAAAATCCTCTGTAAAATCACTGTGTGATTGAACATTAAAATTCATTTGTATGTGATATCACGTAATGATTCCAAAATGATTCCACGCGTTTTTTTCCTATGATAACTATGCACTTTAGAAGTGTAAAAGTTGCAAAGCGGCTGGGGCTCCGCCCATGACCCACATGGCCCATATCCGGACATCCGTGCTGGGCCCGGGGGGAGGCGTATCCAGGTATCCTTCACCCCCACCCTCGCTCCGAAATCCTGGATCCGTCCCTGCTATGCAGTACTAAAATTTAGTACATTCATCAGTTGATTCGTTTCATTCAAGCTAGAACTAGAAAAATCGCTTTTCATGCATAAGTGCATATGTATCTTCATTATAAAGATTAGAAATGATTACATGCATGTATGCGCTGTGTACGAAACAAACCAGCTACGCATGAAACCCGGAAAATGCACCCCTGGAGCAAATACGCCGGCCCTGCTGGGCCCAACGCAAGGGGTACCCCCCCGCCCCGCTTGCATTTATACTAGGCAGGGCTGCAGGGGCCCACAAGATTTACCCTGCGCCAGGCCCATTAAACGGTTAATCCGGCACTGCCCGTACGGGGCAAATTCCAAGCATACTTGTAATCTAATTGATGCCGCCAGAAATAACATAGATCTCTGGTGCATTCCATATTTGCCTAGCTTGTATCCTAACAGATAGGGTCTGGGAACGAGACTAGAGCTGATGCGCCACATACCTTCCAACCTAAGTGGCGGATCCAACCATCGGCATCAGTACCCGAGTATCAAGAGGTTATCAGCAATGCCTAATAAACACTCGCTGAATCTCAGAGTCTAAACTCACGATCGAGCTGCAATTAGGTTTGTGTCTTTCATAGTCGATCGATATAACGCCCACAAAGATAGCGGAATATTTATTGGGCATGAGGCCAATTGGGCGTGGTTCCTCCCCCGCAGACATTTGAGTTATGCACGTATGATGATAGAATTATATTTTCTGTCTGGGTACGAGATTGGTTCATCATTTGAGATGCGCACGTGATGATGATCAGTGCAAATGTACGCAGATCTTAGTGCATGAATAGAAAATTCAGAGGAACCGGCAATTATCATAGCAAAAATCTGAAAAATACTCGATAACTATGTCCATAGATTCAAGATTTAGGGACACGTTGGGAAAATCCCTTACCACATTAAATACAGCAGATATGTGAGCTGGAATTGGTAATTAGGTATCAATTTCAATGTCATCAAGTCAAAAGCAGAAAAATCAAGGGAACCGACAGGAAGGGGCTACAAATTTTGAAAAAATCATGACAATTCGTACCATGTCCTATATCTTATAGAACTAGTCGGGCAAATCTTCAAATGCATAAGATTGAAGCAGAACATTGGATTTTCTTGAGTTTTCCATACAATCTCCTATACTGCCCATATGCGGTTAGTTGTACATACCGCTAATTCCTGTGACCGCACATTTCTCCAAATGCTTTAATATGTGCTACTTTCATATAGTCATGTGAATACATATCAGTTAACATGTAAACATGGTTGATTGTATTGAGTGGAAGAAATCTGGGGATGGTGCCCAGACTACTCTTACCATTGCCACCCCATCCATCCCTCCACATGCAGATATGCTGGTATGAGGTTTGCTGAGTTTCTGAAGAGAAAAGAAGAGTTCTGTGCATTGTAGCTGCTGATATGGATAGCTGTGTTCTTGTGAACTAACAGTCTTACAAATTATAAGATTACTAGATAGTACTTGTGAGAAAAATCACGAGGTAATTAGCCCATCCACCCCACCCACCCGCCCACCCGCCCACCATCCATCCATCCATCCATCCATCCATCCATCCATCCATCCATCCATCCATCCATCCATCCATCCATCCATCCATCCATCCATCCATCCATCCATCCATCCATCCATCCATCCATCCATCCATCCATCCATCCATCCATCCATCCATCCACCCACCCACCCACCCACCCACCCACCCACCCACCCACCCACCCACCCACCCACCCACCCACCCACCCACCCAGGCAGTAAAGTTTGCTTTCCTGACCAATCAGATTGGTGGCACATGTGGCAAGGTCACCTGTGCCCCTTGCTGCTGCATCAGCACCCACTGCATGTGTAATGACATCATCCTTGGCCTGGGAGCAGCTGAGGGGCCTTCCCTTACCAGAAACATTGGTCCTAGGCCTCTTCATGTTCACAGGCCTCCAGATGTAATAATGCCATCTGTAATGGTTGATTAAATACCCATCTAAATCAAGTACATCATGGAAAATTAAAAACAGTTTGCAGCTTTAGATACCTGGTACTTAACTTGAAATGTTGTATCTTGATTTAGGGGTTTGAATTTATTAATAAACTAGGCAAGTTGAAATGATTAACATTCACACACCAGTTTGAGCTTTTGGATGTATATATAATTGTATGCTTTAAATAAGTGTTGTTGGGAATATAAATTCGTTTTAATTAATTATAATCTCGTTGATTTTAGTTAATTGTATATTAAGGGTCTGGGGCCGAGACAAGTATAACATTGACTCCTCATGCGCGCAAACACACGTCACTCAGTACAACATACCTTTAGGTAAGACTCCAGTGGTAGCGTGTTCTTTCTGCAGTAGGTAAATCTCCAACGGTAGCGTCTTCTTTATGCAGTGGCTAAGACTCCAGCGGTACCGTAGCGTCTTCTTTCTTGCAGTGGGAAAATCTCCAGCGGTAGCGTGTTCTTTTTGCAGTGGGTAAGACTCCAGCGGTAGCGTGTCTTTCTGCAGTAGGTAAGAGTTCAGCCGTTCAGCGGTAGCGTGTTCTTTCTGCAGTACGTTATAAATTTCACGTGCTCTTTCTACAGTGCAGAACGCTTCGCGTAAATAGATCAAGTGGTGCTTTCCGGCCGGCCGGTTTGTTTATAACATTTCTCGACAGCCCCGCCCTCTTTGAATGGCCGTGGCTAAACGCGAAACCGATGGCATCTCTTGGACGCACGTCGCGATCGAGGTCGACCCGGAGCGCTATCTGGAGGACTTCAGAACCCACCTCCTGAGTCACGTGCGACCGGACTTGTGGCTCTGTATCACGAAGGGGGCCCGAAGGACGATCTGGTGCTTATGCGCATCAACGGGCGCGGAACGGAAACGTTCATCGATCGCGACGCCGAGCTCATCTCCACGCAGACGTTGCACAGGGCCGGGCTGGCCGCTCCCGTGTACCTGCAGTTCGACAACGGCACGTGCTACGGGTACCTGCCCGGACGCACGGTGCGCGTGGAGGAGATGGGGGACCGCGCCATGCTGAGGCGGGTGGCCAAGATGATGGCGCAGTTGCACGCCACGAGGCCTCCCGCCGTCCACCCCAGCGGACTTCCGTTCGTGTGGGCGAAGTGCGACGACTGGATCTCGAAAGTACCCCAGACGTTCGAGGATTCGAAGAAAAATGAAACGTAATTAAACATCTATTTAATCCACACCATGCACTTGTTTGAGACCCTGCAAGCGGGGCATGCCCAACGATGCACGTGCCCTAAGAAAAATTTCTACGAAGTCTTGCCAAGATTTGTTCCAAATTCTTGCGTACTATGTTTTCGCAAGTGTTCCAGTTTTTCTAGAGAACTATGTTGCATCCTTATGTCATTAAATTGTAGGTACATGTATATCACTCTTCTAACTTATACAGGTTAATAAGTTTCTAAAAAGCGTTACGCTGAGAAGTTATAAAGCGGCACGCCCCTTAGCATATTAGCGCGCATGTCTCTTCGGGGAATCGCTTTTTAGAAACTCTTCGTCCTGTACAAGTTAGACGAGTGATGTACCTACAATTTAATGACATAAGGATGCAACATAGTTCTCTAGAAATACTGCATGGAACACTTGCGAAAACATAGTACGCAAGAATTTGGAACAAATCTTGGCAAGACTTCGTAGAAATTTTTCTTAGGGTGATACCAGCTCTTCTGTCCCTACTATCTCTCTTCCTCCTCACACCCCCCCCCCCCCCCTCCCCTCTCAGGGCTTTCACATGTGGACCTGCATGTGCATTCTTCTTGCTGCAATTTGTAGTGATATGAAGGAGATAAGTAGTTGGGAGGGGGAGGGGAAGTATGAACGCTGAACTCAGTATTGTATCACCATTGCATTAGCCATCCCATACACTTATTTGCAGACAGTGTATACCCACTTTATGACCAACGTACCTATTTAAGCACTACATGTACCTCACCACACATTGCTTTTAGGATATATCCGAGATTCTCTATAGTATCTCTGGGTGTATCTATGGTACTGGGCGTGAGAACCTTTATGAAACCTTCGCAGGGATGGTATTGTATTGGTGGGTCCTTATTCCCTCCCCCACATCATCAAAGTCATGTGATTTGATCACATGACAAACACATGCGCTACTTTCCGCTCTCCCCTCCAGCTTTCAGAGAGTGATAGGTTCACCGGACACTCTGAGGACTGAGTACCAGTGGCTACGTGGTGTGCTTAAGGGATGCAAGTCTCCTCTGGTCTTCTGCCATAACGACCTTCTCTGCGGAAATCTCATATACAATGAGGACACAGGTGTGTGATTTTGTTTTGCCTTGATCTTGTGGGGCTTTCCCTGCAACAACCATGTGTGTGTGTGTGTGTGTGTGTGTGTGTGTGTGTGTGTGTGTGTGTGTGTGTGTGTTTGTGTGTGTGTATGTGTGCATGTGTATTTGCATGTGTGTGTGTGTTTGTGTGTACCACGTAAATGTGTGTGTGCAAGTGTGCGTGTTTGTGTGTGTGTGTAGTGCAGGCTGTCACAGGCCTGTGTTTATTATCGGCTTACATGTATATCTCTAATTAACAGGAACAGTGCGCTTTATAGACTTTGAGTATGCAGACATCAACCACAGTGCCTACGACATAGGAATTTATTTCTGCGAATTTGCTGGTAATATTTGTGGGCACACGTTATTGGACGTGATCACATTTGTGTATGTGTTGGGTGCTGTTATATGCATGAAATTTATTGTAGAGTATCCTGGTTGCTAAGAAGTGATTAATTAACTGTTATGGCTAATTGATGCCGGAATGAATTATAAAATCTCGTTGCTGTGAAACAGTTCAATGACAAAACGCTTTTACTAATGAAGTAGCTTGAGTGTTGGTGGTTGGATTTCTAAATTAACTATGCATTTTAAATTTTGTAATTTCTGTCTTCTTGTACTAGTGGAGCAATTGCTGACATGTAAGTACTGCACTTTTGGTGACATATCTTAAAAAAGCTTGTTCTGTGATTGTGAGAGTCAATGTTGACCAAGGCAATCTCCTATACATTTAGAACATACGGCTGGTTGTTACTCTTATGCATGCTTTGTTAAGCTGTGGTTGTTAACCTCCAAGTACCCATGCCCACAGGTTTTGTTAACCCTCAATATTCTCGTTACCCTGATGAGCAGACTCAAAATTTCTTCATACGCTCTTATCTAGAAGAGTCCAAAATAATCAGAGGTACGTGTACGGTGTGTGAGGTGCAGTTATGAATGTACAAATATGTATACCTGTGTGTGTGTAGTGCATGTGGTATGCAAAGTACATACAGGCAGCAGCTGTACCTGAAAGTGAAAGTGAATGCACTGCAGCATGATGTATTGCTGTCCATGTAAGGTACCTGGCTTGGTTCAGACGTGGAAACAGATCTGTTTATGTCATTGAGAACTCATTGCTTGCTCTATCCATAGACTATATTATAGCCTTCGGTTGTAATTTATTTTTAATCATGAAGTTTGATTTCATTGGGTTGTGAATCTTGTGATCTAATTCATAACTTCGCATCACTACTGTCACCAAGCTCACTACAAATGTGCAAATAATTCATTTCGATTGTTTCCATTTTTTTTGTATTTTCCTGGCATTGGGGACAGTCATCACCACCCACCCACCCAACCCTCCTCCCCCCCACCCACCCCCCGGGATGTGGTGGAATGATAATGGACATCACATTACTTAGGAACACAAAGGTTCCTTATAGTGTATGTAAAATGTAATTGGTTAAGTATATTACTACATAGTGTATTGCATCATAATGTTATGTACTAAACTGATGTACTCAATTCTTGGTCACAAAATGCATGCATGCAGCTTGCACCAAAGGGATTCAGTACTCCACACACACACCCTCCTCCCCCAGGGGAATCCCCTTCTTCTGTGTCAGATGAAGATGTAAAGGCCATGCATACTGAAGCCAATAGGTTTGCTCTGGTAAGTGTGAGCTGCTACATAAATGACATCTGTCCTACTGTATGTGCACATCAGCACATCTAATGTTTCCATCCATACTGCATGTTCTTAGGAAGCCATAAATGCACCTATTTGTATATTACGTCGTTTCAGTTCTTGCCATGCCGTAATGATCAATGCCTTTGTCACGGTGTACGTACTAACATGTACTGTGTACTGTAATTACCAGCTGTAAGTAAGCGTCAATGAGATGCTTATACTGCTATTGGTAAGCATTGTTTTTTTCAACTCCATCTGATTATTGGTCAGTTTAGGTGCCAATGGATTTATTAGCATTACCACATGTCATGCACAAAATGTTGAATAGCATACCATGGGAATTTTATTTTGACACATTCATATATGTGTGTCTCCACTACTGAACACCCTATATGTACATGTACCACTGAACACTACCACATAAAGCTCAAATGTTACATGTATTCTTACATACAGGGTGCACCATAGCTGAATGAACTAATAAAGATGTATCCAAAGATCTGTCAATTATTTCCAACCGCACCCCCATACCATTAAGCACATTCTATCCTTGCCATTGCTCCTCCCCAGTCCGCTCACATGCTGTGGGCTCTGTGGGCTCTTTTCCAAGCTCTTTATTCCACCAAGGACTTTGATTATGTGGAGTGAGTGATTCATGTGGAGCAGTGTACTGCACTTTGTACTGTACCCAAGGACTTACATGTACATTATGTGCAGTGAGTGTTTCACGTATGTAGTTGTATGTGGGCAAAAAGAATATTAGAATTTAATTTTGCACCATACCAGCTTAGGGTAGTCCAATGTGTGTTCAACACAGCCGATCACATCAGTTGATCATAGAGGGCTGTTTGGCTGATTATGTTGTACATGCATTTATTTTCAAGATCCTCACAAAATGCCTTTTATATGTGTTACTTTCATATAGTCATGTGAATGCTTATCAGTTAACATGTAAACAATGTTTCATGAACAATAATTTAGGTCACCAAAAAATTTGTACATGTTTTTAGCACCATGTTATGTGGGGTGGTGCCACCTACTCTTACCATTGCCACCCCATCCCTCCACATGCAGATATGCTGGTATGAGGTTTGCTGAGTTTCTGAAGAGAAAAGAAGAGTTCTGTGCATTGTAGCTGCTGATATGGATAGCCCAAGAGAGCAGTATGAATGTGTTCTTGTGAACTACAGTCTTACAAATTATAACATTACTAGTTAGTACCTGAGAAAAATCACGAGCTAATTAGCCCATCCATCCATCCATCCACCCACCCACCCACCCACCCACCCACCCACCCACCCACCCACCCACCCACCCACCCACCCACCCACCCACCCACCCACCCACCCACCCACCCACCCACCCACCCACCCACCCACCCACCCACCCACCCACCCACCCAGGCAGTAAAGTTTGCTTTCCTGACCAATCAGATTGGTGGCACATGTGGCAAGGTCACCTGTGCCCCTTGCTGCTGCATCAGCACCCACTGCATGTGTAATGACATCATCCTTGGCCTGGGAGTAGCTGAGGGGCCTCCCCTTACCAGAAACATTGGCCCTCTTCATGTTCACAGAAAGGATAGGGCCTCCAGATATGCTGGTGAATTGATTTAAAAAACCCCTACATCATGGAAAACCAAAAGATCAATTTTGAACAACTCCTCAACGGAAGTTTAATGACAGTTTGCAACTTAAAATGTTGTATATCTTAATTTAGGGTGTTCAATTTATTAATAAACTAGATAGGTGGAAATTATTAACATTCACACACCTGTATACAGGTAGTTGTCCTGTATATTGTATGCTTTTAATTAGGTGTTGTCGGTAATATCGATTCGTTTTAATTGTGATTTTAGTTAACTGTGTATTGATTTGTCCACACGATTGCGGACCTCGAGCATATTCATATTTATAACAATTCTTCATCGTTATTAAAATTGATTGCAAAGCAAACGTTAAAACCTTAATTGCCAGTATATTTTATAACTGTGAAGTCGAGCTCGAGGCATGTATAGAACAACTGTTAATGGTGATTGTCCTGCATCAATGCTCGCGTGCCCTGTTATATATAACTCCAGTTTTAGACTTGTAGTTAATTAATGATCCACTTATATCAAAGTGTTAATTTAGTTATCCTTATCTCACTTCGCCTCCTCACACAGTATCTTACCTTTCCCACGCACTAATGTCAACAATAAGCAAGTAATTAAATTAAATTGCACTTTGCTGTACGGTCTCAAACGTTAAAACTCGGAAGTGTTAGGTTGTCTCTGCAGAGCGGGCCACCAAATGGACAGCAAAACCGGTAACTGATCGTGAATTTGGGAGAGTGTAGCAATTCCTCTATACACGTACGTATGATACGATATGCGTGTACAGCATACAATATACGTTAGACGCGCGCAGTTCCATTTGATCCAGTCTGGCCAGCACATTGTGTGTGTGTTAGACGATCGAGGCTAACATAAAATCGAAGCTTGTTAAGCTGTTTAGTTCATTGGGTTGCCGGCTAGACCAGAGATTATTGCATACATGCGTATAATTATAATTACATGCATGGTTATAGGGTTAGATCGATCGTGCGCATGTTATAGATGATGAGTGATCTTCAATACCGAAACGACCTATATATAAAACGGACCGGACTTGATTTTGAGATTGCAATTCAGTGCCTTCCAATTATAAATTTGAATGTCTTCACTGTCTCTTTCTCGTGTTCGTTGATGTGAATTACAGGTTCGACTTGTGCTGACTCAGGGGCGTGTACGTGTCGACCTGAAGACACCGTACCAGAATGTGCGTGACCATCAAATATACACGACACACGCATCACCCACACAAACATCGGTGACATCAGATATCACCAATGTAGTAATATGCATTTCGCTTACTCACATTCATTCATAGATACGTACATAGACAATCCTCCACCGTACTATGCTGTGACTCCTCCCCCACCAGTTGAGGTAGGCAAATTCTTACGAGCTTAACCTCGTGCGTCAGCAATCATTATGCAGGTGACCACCGCAAGTTTACCCCGGGAAAGTTGCTCGACAACTACCGCGTGATTGCACTTCTCTTTACCGCGATTTGCTTCCTTGGCGGTTGCTGGCCCGCCCTAATATGCGCCATTCCGGCATATTTTTTTGCATCGGCAGTAAGTATTGTGCGGGTATCAAATTATAAAACTGACAATAATTATTTTACTGCATAGGTTAATTTGCGCATATATAATAGTGTTACATGTACATGTTACATCATATTACATTCATCAATAATTGCGAGCAGTACGTACATTGCACGTGAAGGTGCATGCATGGTACAACTGTCATGTTACTTACGTTTCCTTCAATTTTGTTACATCCCTTGCAGGCAGGGTTGCCGAAAGTCAGGCCGGGGTCCGGCCTGTGACCGGCCGGCCTGACAGCCCCGGCCTGCCAGGCCGGCCTGCCAGGTCGGATAAATTGATGTTATTAAACAATTTATTAAAAATTCATGGCTAACCACAAAACATTATGATATTATTAAACAATTTATTAAAAATTCATACATCTTCAGCTCCATCCGAGCGGGTGTTTTCGCGAGCTAAGCTGATTCAACAGCGCCAGAGATGGAACCTACTCCCTCAACGTTTGGAGGCGTGTGTCATGCTGAAGCACAATGCATGGTAAATTACAAGTCTTTAGATAGCAAGCGCGCTGTTTGCATCACTGCATGTTATGTATCTCAGACTCAGTTTCTGTATCTGTAGGAGTAATCAAATCGCTTCAAATTCGGTTTGTAGGTAGAGAGGTCCTATATCTTTCGATTTATTCTGTTTGTTAATTTTTATGCCATCCATTACGGAGATGTAGTTGAACAAACTACGTACGTGCACATTTTCCCGCTCGATTCGCGCCGATGATTTGGGCAAATCGCGTCCCGCTCAAAGTATGGGAGGTGGTGATTATATCATTGCCGCGTATCGAGCGGGAAAAAGTGCACGTATAGTTTGTTCAACTATATCTCCGTAACGTATGGCATAAAAATTAACGAACAGAACAAATCGATAGATATAGGACCTCTCTACCTACAAACCGAATTTGAAGCGATTTGATTACTCCTACAGAAAGTTATGTTGGGTTTGAACTTGGTGGGGTATCTAACGTTGCAATGATGGTACTGAGCAAGTGCAAGACACAAAAGTGTACATGTATTTTACCCTATAGGGCAATGGTGTAGTATGAAGTGTTGAAAATAGGAAGTTGATAGCCTTTATTGTTCGGCAGATACAGCAATTCAAATGTTATAACACGATTATTCTATAATGTTATAAAACTGTATAGGAAGTTATCTCGGAAACTGTCCCATATATAGCTATAGACATCGCGAAATGAATTAATAATTTATTATAATAAGTGGGTGGATCCCGGCCTGCCGGCCTGTCAGGTCACGGTCCGGCCTGCCAGGCCAAGCTAAATGTCCGGCCTGGCAGGCCGACCTGGCAGGCCGGGCTGGCCTTCGGCAACCCAAGCAGGCGCGAGATGCCAAAATGCGCGGCAACACAGCGGTAAACAACAACTACGAAAGAATAGCGTGCACCCTCAACTGCGGTGCGCTGGTAGCGTGTTTGGCTATAGTGGCGTGCCTGTTCACCGGTCTTATGAGAGGATCAATACTATCATAACCTGTATACAACTGAACATGTACTGACAATATAGTTTCATAGGTATACCTGTATACATAAATAAAAGTTGGTATATACAGTACTTCTGCCAAAATCTTAATGGGATCGATGTTCTGTGCATAGTGACTGTAAGTGCATGTATTATTCGGGTTAATTATTTTACATGCAGGTGTAGTATAAGGTGGTATTTTGTGAATACAACCATAACCGCTAATCGAATGTTGGATGCGTAAGACTAAAAAGTTGGAAACAAAGACGTGCTAGTTATATACCCATTTTCATTGTAAATCATTCAAAACTCAGGCAGAAAATCGAAAAATAAGTTGATTTGGTGAGGGTAACTAAAAACCTTATTAAATATCACATGATCGCTATATTGCCAACTACTTTTGCAATGGATGTATGTAGTTATTTTAATTTTAGCCCATACCAGTACATAAAAATGAAACTTATAGGGGGAGAAATTATGTACATGTATGATGTTCTCCACCGTACCGGCACAGTCACTCAATTCATTCCCATCGTACAGGCCGGTGAACATGTAATTACATCAAAAGCGTATATACATATACATGTACATGAATTAACAGCTCTATCTGCTCACTGGGCTACTGATCCTGCGCACATGTGTACATTTATGTGACCTTTGAGATGTACATGCAAAACATTTGTAGAATTTCAGTTTTGTACATCATGAACTGGTGAACATTAGTTCAAGTGCCACTATAGAGCCTCGATTGGTCACACGACCAGAGCGAATGTACAGAGCCTATAGTTATAATCATTAAATATGATTGTTCACATGTATGGTGGTATGTCGTGCATTATTCGTTTCCTGTGTTTTAGATAGCATGATTAGCATCTATTGCTATGAAATATATAATTCACAAACAACTTGCAGGAAATGAATAACGCCCACAGTATATACTTTGCGTGTGAATGATATTAAAAGGCTTTTAACTTGACTCTGTGAATCAATGGCAGAATTTATGGTTGCTTTCGATCATTTAAGTGACCATTTCTTTACAAAATCTATTTGCTACAGAATTTCTTGGCGATGAAATTTATTTGCTGTGACATGTAACAGGACTTTTGAACTGCACGTGTACAGTATAGACTTTATTCACCATAAGAGAAAAATCACATTTATTTGTTTTAAATTGGACTAAACGGTACACAAGTTAATTGAGGGAAGTGCACAGCGGTGTAAATGTATTACATTTTTGCTCAATATGGTCTATACATGTACTTGATATGTATAAATGCTGCGTGATGGGCATAGAGGCTGATGTTATTGTTCGGCCATCCATGAAACAGGTTCAAACAAAATTCTGCCGGTCCACTGGTAGCTGCCCGCCAGTTGTGCAGAGACTCTGTATTCCAAGCATTCGACGAATTAGAATCGCCTGATCGCGCGAGCTACAGTGCATGCTGCATGAAAAAAAAAAAAAAAACGGGCGTCTACTTGTGACAGCTACCATGCAATGTTAAACTGATCCAACCGAGCTGCAAAAAGGCATGGAAGTACATGGAGCGTGTAACTTTTGATATAGAGCAGCTGCAAACGTGACATAATAAACTGCATGTAAGCATTATATTGCTACTACGCAATAACACGGTGCTGGATTTTATCATATGTATTGTCCTTTACGAATATTTTACTGCACGAGGCTCACTATAAAAAAGAAGGAAACTGACAAGATATAAATTTTATCATTTTTTCTGAGACAGTTGCTGTTATATAGGAAGACAATAAAAATGTGGTAAGAAGGAAGGGAACAAGTGATTGGAGATACGTATTCCTATAAATGTACAGAAGTGCTAAATATAGGAATATCGTATTTACCGTATCTCCAATCACTTGCTCCCTTCCTTTTTACACCACTATTGGTTTAAATCCTATATACCAACAGCTTTCTCAGAGAGGATGTTATTCAAGTTTATATCATCTTGTAGACTTGTACATTAAAATTACTCTGCGAATTTGCCACAACACGAGAACATGCACTTCAAGCAAATATTATAACACTTTACTAGTTTCATTAGACAGTATAAGTGTTCCTTAGCTATTACTTGTCTTTTTCATGCAGTGTTGTATATACACGTACTTCTATATGTATGGAGCCGGAATTAAACAATTTTCAAATACTAATGTAAGTGTGTACACGTACATATATGCACAAAAAGGTTTAAATGTACATGTACATCAAAATGATTAACTGCATAGAGAATTTCATTCATCGGGGTTCAAACCACAGGGAAATCTGAACTCTTGTCCAAGCTCATGAAACCACTTGTTGCACACTATACGAAAAATCGTGAAATGTAACATTATGACAAAACTATGCAGTTCTCTAGTGATAAGCCTCAAAACAAAGTGGGCGTGCATGTCCTGATAATGGATATGCCTTTGCACCATCAGACATTATACTCTACAAGCTATGAACACTTACCCCATTTAGAGCCCATCAATACAGGGCAACCTGCATGCAAAGTTCTCAGATCTTGTTTGCCAGACTTCTTCAGGTTGAACCAATAGGCAGCATCGCCCTAAATGGAAGGTGATCAGAATCAGGTCCATGCATGCAGTGAGAGCTATGTAACAACAACCAACATACTTTGGAAGGTACCGCCCTTGCACCAATGAGAGGGAATACAGTAGCACCACCAAGCTCCACATCACTCATCTTGAGAGAGGAAGGATTATCCACACATGCACTGTACAATTTACCCAACAAACATTAAATCCTTACATAAATCAGAAGTGTAGCAATTCTATTTCCTGTCTCAAGATAGCTAAACGATTCATCTCCTTCCTGTGTGTAGGCAACAGAGGAGGTAGTAATATGTATTTACCACGAGTGGTTACGTGTACAAATTGATACACTTGCCACATTAATTACCAATTGCCTCATTAGAAGAGGCCCTACTTATGTCTTACTAATGCGCAATCATAGTGAGGTTCAAAATGGCCTCCTACACCATAGTTGGCTATCTGAAGAATCTCAGCTGTATTAATTCCAAGGCCTGTTACATCTTCAATGTGTTGGTCAATACTAGCAACGTGGCCCAATGGATCATCTGATGGCTCCAACCATGCACTGAAGATGACATGACAGGGAGGAAAGGGGAAAAAAAAACAACATTAAGCATAACTTCTTCCCATACTGCATGAAATGTAGGGTATGTTTACATGTACTTATTTGAATAAATTGTCACACCCCAATATCAAAGAATATATTAGTGGCACGTGACAAATGAAAGTAACTAAAATGTTGCAGGCAGAACGTACTTCTTACTTATACGGTATTCCGTATACAGGGTGTTGCCTTCAGAATCAATCACTCCACTTCTTTTGAGCTGGAGGGTGCATATGAAAGATACCTTATGATATGATAATGCACAAAACAAATTACGATGCCATCACATGGTTTATATGTTACTATGACCTACATCAATGACACTGGATATTGCCCTTCCTTACTGGCTTATCGTGCATGTTGCGTCTTTGCCGTCAGTTTTAGGAACTGATGAGTGATGGTCCCCTAGTTATACATGTATACAATATAGCTGTGATAACACATAGATATCTTGTATGAGAAAAGTTCTTACAGAAACCATGAATGGATGTACCTGACATAACACTAGTTTGTACCTTAAAGAAGCATACTGACAAAACCACAGGAATGCTGAAAGCCCATTCACAAACACAAATTTACTATGTATGCAGGTATTCACCACATTCATGCATAACATTTTTTAATGAGTATTTTTCTAATGAAAATTTGACCTATAGCTATCATACACCATGTCTTCTCAAAAAAAAAGCTCTGACAGATTACTCAGCATCATACATGTACTCATCTGTACAAGCTGTTTCATAGTCAAGGAATAAATTAACCACAAACAGTTTAATTCCATCAGCAAAAATGACAAGCTACAGAAATATTACTTTAATGGTTACCTGTAATTAAATATTTATGAGTATTTAAAATAAAGTACATTAGATTTCAACCTAAAATAACTCCAAAATGGAAGTAGCCAGTTTGCAGGTTTTTAAAATTTTATTTTATTTTTTTGTATGTATTGTACATTAAAATAATAATAATAATAATCAAAACTAATAACACACGACAAACTACAACCTAACTAGTAAACTATAGGTTATTATGTATAAGTCAACCGTCTAAAAAGAGCTCGGATACTTTAGCACAGGGTCCTGCCCTTGCAAGAAATGCTCTGGCATTCGAGCGCACAAGGGATAGGTTGAGTCTGCTATAAATGCTGTCCAGAGTGGTGGAAGTGGTGGAGTTAATCTGGACTGAAAGGCGGGATTCAAGTGTGTTAGAGGCAAGTTGGCCCCAGGCCCCGAAGGATTCAACAACAATTAAGGGGCAACTCCAGCCTAGTTCTTCACAAATCCCTTGTATCTTGCGCTGTTCTGTGGCAAATGCTGCAGAGTCTGCTGTATGTCCCGCTTCGGAAACAATGTCATGTAGGTTTTAGCGGAGACAACACAGAGAGATCGAACGCAGCAGGTTTGCCATTGAAGCCCCAATTGCTAACTAGAATGTCTGCCGGTCTAGATTGTTTCTGGTCATGACCAAGGCCACTGCCAGCTTCCAACTTAGGGTTGTACAAGGCTTTCTTGAAGAGTTGATGCATGGTGTCACGAAGGTGGTTATGGCGTGCAATTACATCACTACCCCTCTTGCAAGTTAGAGCATGGTGAGCCTAAGCGCTTTGGTCGGGCAAAGGGCACACACAGAGCCAGGCTCACACAACTGAATACCAAGCCACCATTTGATGGCAAACTGACATTTGGATGGTGTTAAATGCAAGCCTAAGGCTGGTGATGGGGTTACACGCAAGTTGACGCAACCATGCAAGAGCTACACTGTAGCATGTGGGGATGAGACGGAAAGAATCTATGGCCCAATAATAATATGCATTCATATTAATGAGTGGTCATTGCGTTTCAAATTGGGCAAGTTTATTCAAACAACTTTTAAAAATATTAATATTTAGTATCCATTTGTCAGGAATTTCAGTTGTTTTTTATTTTGAGTTGATTTTAAAATTGTTGTTAATTAAAGATTCAAAGCCGCTGGCATTCATATCATCGATACTGACGATGCAGGCACCGTACTGCAGAAGAACTGTCCCTTCAAAGTGTATTAATAGCAAAGGGGGGGGGGGGGGGGGGGGGGGGGGGCTTTATTGAGACTATCGTCATGCATAGTAAAAAATTTTTTCGGGCTGCACACCGTTAATTATCGCTACTAGCGCTGTAAACGATTAAAATAAATATCTATATTGTTTACACTAGCATGCATGTTATCATTGTGCAAACATGATAAAAAACATGAAATACATACAATTAGATGATACTTAAGTAATTAAATAGAAATCATAAATAAGTCAATAATACATAACTAAAACGATTTCCAGCAATTAAATTCTATTTGCTGTTTATAAACAATTTCCCTTGATTACGAAACACCCTCCGATCCTAGTCCATATACCTTCCCGTTGCAATCGCCCCGTGTAATAGATGCGTGCACGTATTCTATGTACAGCGTACATTTCCCACGCTAACTAAGTGCCAAATTCTAAATGCACTGTATGTAAATCATTGTGTACCTTTATTGCGTACCATGCCAATGGGCCGTGCGGAGTAATTATTTATACATTGTACATTGTATACACTGCATAATGCAATTTGAATTTCCTATGTTCACGCCTCAAAAAGATCGAAGTCAATTAATCATCAAACGCACAATTTTATAAGCCAATAATAATTTACTTCCGCTGTGTGAAGGCATGCACAGGCAGCTTCATCCATCTATACAGTATACACATTCTACAAATGGGGGGTTTTGTACCTTCGATGAAGCGAGTTCTTTTAGTCTGTCCATCTGAGTCTGAGAAAGGAGGTCCCTGAACATATAGATGACTGGATCCACATGCAATACTTCCACTTTCACTGGGCTGAGAACCAAACGAGGGTTATGGTTTTTATCATCATAATAACAGATTAGCTTGTGGTGCAGGCCTTTGGGCTGTGGGCAGATAACCAAAGTCATAACACCAAAATCTCTGCCATATCAGGCAGCTGGCTCCAGGTTCCTATAGCTCACCAAGGGGTCTGCCTGTCGACATAACTCTTCATAGCGCGGATCATAGTCATGATCACCTGATCTTTCGGCCACATCAGTCTGAGGAAAACTGTATCCGTGTGATGGGTCTGGGGGAGGTGGGGAGAACAAAGAAGTCAGGAAGAGACGATAACGATAGAGGCGTAAAAACCATAGAAGCAAGGGTCTAATGATACGAAATAGTCCGCACAGTATATAGGACTGAGACAATTTCATTTTTATATTACACACATGTACACATAGAAAATGTTTACTTGCATTTGTGTATGCGCGTCATATGATGCGGGTTACGAGTATTTAATTCGCACATGCAAAGGTCATCGTTTAAATAGAACGTTGCATGCAAGCCTATTTCGTAAGTGACCTCGAAACCACTTTGGTATTAACGTCGAATGCATACACCGTGTAAATTGGTATACGCATATGGCTACTATACATGTATTTACCGTTACGCGTTACATGCACAGATGTACTGTAACTGCTCGCTATAACGTTAAACTATACATGTACATTTCTTCGTTCCATATACAGCTGTCGGGTAAACGTTGCATGGTAGCTTGGCATTTTAAGTTATTACAACCAGCGCTCGCTCGTCTAGACGAGTATCCAAAATGCATTCAAGCGAGCCGTTTGTTCTTTAAAAAATAAAAAATAAAAAAGTTTTATATGTCTGTTATGCGCCTATCTTTGTTACGTGAGATCCATTGGGAGGGATCGATTTAATTGATGTACCACAGTTGGAGGAAACAATAAAAGATGTCATGAGTTAATCGGCACTCCCAATCATTGTGTAGACTTTGCTACGTGCATGTAATTAACGTACGCGCATGCGCGCGTGTGGACAGTTACAGAGTTGGTTATGTAGCGAGGAACTGGACGTGAACGTTGTGTTGTATTCTATTAATCGTTGTCATTCATTTCTGTCTACAAGGCCTTTACAATTGGCACTCCGCTCCTGGCAAATGTTTGGCATCCTTCAGGCGACAAAAGTTGACTAAAAATTTAGTAGTGTGCTAGCTTGTAGCATAGATAGTATACATGGAAGCTATACCCTCAGCAGCTCAGCTTCAACTGCCCATTAGCAACAGCTAGGAATGCTGCAGATGGAAATTATTTCTTTTGATCTGTGTCTCTAGCTGTAACAGGATCACACATGATCCACAAATCAACGCATACAATGTTATCCTCCCTTGATCCCCAGATGGCTCTATGGAAAACTTTATGAACCTATCAAGGATGCAGACTCTGGCTATGGAATTGGAGGTCATTTCAGTAAGCATCATTGCTAAATACATATATCTACCAACTGTGGAGAAACATTATAATGGCTCAAGTATTCGCCACAGGAAACTAACCATGGATTGCATCAAGATGAAGGCGTATATACAACTAACTTCAACAAACATTTTGAAACAGATAAATAAATATCTATACGTGTCATTCAATGCAGCTGCTCAGCATCAGTTCATTAATTCAAACATTTCTATCATTGCGTGCGTTCATTTAGTAATTACATAACGGCCATTTAAAAAAAAAAAAAAAATCCTCATCCGCTTTCCTATAAGGCCAGTGATCATTCGGAATTTAACCGTACAGTTTTATTCTAGATTTCCATTATTATAAATAGGAATGCGAAGGGTTCCAAAATTCTTAGGAGAAATGGCTGCCTATTTTCTGTTACACTGGTCAAATGAGTTTGCTCACGTGGTTAATGGAAGTTCCCTTACATACAGTATAGGGTGTGTAACCGGTTATCAGGTTATTCGGGTTATTCGGATATTCGCAAAAACCTATCCGTTCGAATAGTAATTTAGCATTACTCGGAAAAATCGATTATTGGATTTGTTCTATTCGAAATAACCGGTTTGTGAATCTCCATTCGGAGGTACTTAGGTATTCGTCATCCGCATCGACAATTCGCCCATTATTCGAATACCTTTTTATGACGATATCCGGATACGCATTACATGTGCGATAATAATTCTGATTTGAAACGTAACGTTAAATAACGTCACTGTTGTTACTATTTATATATACGTGGGGGACGAGGTCAGATGCAGTTAAGGCAGTAATTCGAACTAGCCAACAGATCTCCCTCTTCACGAGTCATGACGACGGACAGCTCCAGCTACAAATCAAAGTTAGTTCGCTTAGTGCATTTTGAAGGAGCTGGTTTCTTGCATCAATCTCTCTGAGCTGATATTGCCTCGATCGCACTTAGGCCTACTTATAATTAGTTATTTTGCGATGGTGAAATGGAGGCTGCATGGCTGGTGGTGCGTAAACTTCATCTGTGGTTCAATTCTTCTGGCATCGGGTACGATTTGTAGCTAGACCTCAGCGTGGCCACGCTAACTTAGGTCAGGACACGCCCATCTAGGTATGTGGTTAGGCCAAGCAATTTAGGCCTATGTAGGTAGCTGTGGTTGTGTGCTGAGTGCATCTGGTGTGATGTGGGTAGCTGTGGATGCATGCTGTACTGATCTGGTGTAATGTGGTAGTTGTAGGAGGGTGTCGGTGTGATGGGGGTAGCTTTGGTTGTGTGATGGGGGTAGCTATGGTTGTGTGCCTCATGAGGGCACTGGTGTGATGGGGGTAAGTGTGTTTGTGTGCTGAGGGCATCTGGTGTTATGGTTTAGCTGTAGGAGGTTATCTGGTGTGATGTGTACATTTAGGTGGTCAGTGAGCAGAAAACCTGAATAACCTAGGTATTCGGCTGGCAAATTGTCAAAACCTATTCGGAAAAATCGATTTTCTTTTGTTAAGTATTCGGAAAAATCGATTTTCAGATCCAGAAAAACCTGAAAAATCGATTAGTGTTTTAAAAGTATTCGGAAAAACCGATTTTCATTATTCAGGGGAGGTTACACACCCTAATACAGTATGACATCACGTACCTCTGTACGTGATGTTATGGTTCACTAACTTGTATTTTTTAATTTTATACATGTAGCTGTGTGTGTGTGAGTGTGTGTGTGTGTGTGTGTGTGTGTGTGTGTGTGTGTGTGTGTGTGTGCGTGTGTGTGTGCGTGTACAGTGCGGTATGCGCGCGTGTGTGCATGACATGCCGATGTGAGTGTGCGTTTGGGAGCGATCGCAAGCGCGCTTGTGTCTATTATTACGTAACAATGATAGAGGCGCATTACTATATGCATGATTTCAGTGCTTCTTGTTACAGCGCCAGTGGCGTAAGTATTGATTTCCTTGCGGAAATTATAAATCGAGGATTACGTACGCCGGCATGCACGTTAGCCAACACATTATTTTAAAAAATGTACGTATATTAATTATATGCTGCATGATCTTTATTATTCGGATTATTGCACTTAAGTTCGGCTACGTGCTCCACCAATATTAACATGCTTCATCATGATGCATATATGCCCCACAGGGCCACAGCTTACCATTCTGTAGCAATAGTTTGGTATAGTGTTCAGTGTTGTTCATGTTATTCAACTGTAGGAGGGTGAGGAAAAAGGTAAGGTGTTATTCAACTGTAGGGTGAGCAAATAGAAAGGATCTGTTTAACTGAACAACTGAATTGGCATATACATGCAATATGCCGGTCACCAGGGAAGTGATGGTGTTAAAAAAGACATCCTATGGCATGTGTTCCATTGCTAGTACATAGGGGTAGTGTGGTTTGAATTTATGTTGAATTTTGGTTCGGATTAATTCAAAACAAAGTTGGACTTACAACAATTGAAAAAGGGTTACTGAATTGATGGACAAAACCCCGAAATTTTGAAATGGCAATTACCTCACCTAGTAACGGTTGTAATGATTTGTACCCGTTGGAATTCGCTATACAGTTACTGAATGCCTGATGGAACACGTGATGACCGTTAAAACGAAAGATGAACCTATGCTCTATTGTGTTTGGGCATCGTTCAAAAGCGGCCTACTTACGCGGAGGTAGGTTTTCAAAAGTAGTTAGTCCCCAACGTGCGAACTTCCAGTTGAGAAACGACTTTTCCCCGGTAGTGTACATAGATCGAGCTTTCGTTTTATGTTAATCTTTTTTGAGATCTTTAAAAAGTAGCGTGCAAACATTGTCAAGTGTGTGCTGCATGTATGGAGGGAGGTACGTATGAAGCAGCAGCATATTTTGACATACATTTTGCTCTCTTTGTGGGTGGTAGTTGAGCAGGGATTGAGTCAGGAGCAATACTTATTAGTAGCCTCTTTTCTTTGTTTCTGATTGAACTGTAGGTGCATGGTGTTCAATGCGTTGAAACGCCGGTGAATGGATTCAGCACCTTGTTCACCTAGCATGCCAAATCCTAAGTTGTATCTTCTCACCCACTCAACTGTGTGCTCCTGTAATAGGTGCATTTTGGGGGAAATTGGTTCGAAAGTAGTTCATAATGGAAACATAGCGAAAAATAATACTCATCCACTATGACATCATGTTGCTATATTCTAGCTGTCCCCACATTTCTCATCTGTTACAAAACATTGGTCATAGATGGAGTGACATGCTCCAGCCTAGCAAATGCCCCTCCAAATGTGTTTGCAGTGAGCATCCATGAGGAGAACAGGATACTGCTGGGCCACATTTTTTATACACCAACCATGTATCATTCAGTATGTGCCTCACTTGTTGAAGGTCTTTGCGGTGATGACTCAAAGTTCATTTTGATGCTTAACTCCGCCTTGATCTTTATAACCCTTACAAGAGTTATTGGCTGGAATGATGGTGAATTGTCATGTAATTATTTTACTCAGACAGCATTCTTTGAATTACATATGTCACATTTACCTCTGTAATGGAGGACATAATGTGTTGCAAACATGTGAGAGGCACGCTGCTGTTGGAAGGTCTGTTTTACATGAGTTACATTGAAGCATTACATCACTTAAACGGGACAAGATGTCAGGAGCTGCATTTATGCTGGAAGCAGTTAAAGGTGACAATAGCGACATATGTTGTTTGCCGACAATGTCAGGCATGTTATGCATGATACACTCTGCACAGACATGCAAGACTTTGGCACTGTAGCTCTACTGGTCTGGTACCACTGTGCAGAATACAAAGGCAGAGTGGACTGAGTGTGTAACAGCCAGCTGGACACTTTGGTTGAAATAGAAACTGTTTGGTTGCATGTTTTGTCACATTTTTTCTTCATACCAACCACCTTTCCCCAGCACCTCAAAATGCTGGCAAACCTAAATGTGATCATGCAATTAAATTCAGTTATGATTTGCTCTTCACTCACTTCACACTTGTCTGCAGCATGGGCTTTCCACTTGCAGGCACGACCAAACTTTTAAATGATGCTAGCTTTTTCTGTCTTGAAGCATTTAACACCCTCTCCTTAGCTTACACGGTTTGCAGAACGATAGTGGGTGGATCTCGATATGATCTACGATATCACATTGATACCCGAAACTAGTTTTAAGCTCCTTTATGTAAGATAGGGAGTTTTATATGCTTCTTTTTGACTTCTTTGCCACCACCCACCACCCGCCGCACACCCTGGAATGTTTTGTAAGCTAACTGTTATGGAACTCCATTGCAAAGCTTCTCAGTATAAAAACTAAGATATTGATAATTATTCATAGATGTCAACCGCGATTTTGTATGTCCTAGATGTTGCATCTCGAGACACGACCCAGCTTAAATTGTTTTACAATGCCCCTAGATTCTGTATTTTATCGTCGCAACGGACCTGGAAGTTAGAGAGTCTCACAAATAGCCCGCCAAAAGATGCGAATTAAGGAGCACGTGATTACTAGAAGCGGCGCAGTACGTTGATATGCTGTAAACGTGTGAGCAGTTGGTTTAGGTTTGTGCTTAGACCATTACTATGCATTCAATTATCAATAGAGAGGTGTAGTGAAACTGGGTCGTAGCCTTGAATATATTAGCCCGTTAATGAGCTACCAAAATCATAAATGTGCAATTGGACATCTAAATATCCACTACCGTGTATATTCTTGAATTTTATTAACTAACCGCGTTATAAAACGTTTGCCATTATATGCATTGCATTAAGATTACACCGTGTTTTCTGACCTAATTACTGTATTTCGCTGTTTTTTTTTTTAGATTGAAAAATTGAGTTGCCACCCTTTAATATGATTTGCAGCACATTGGTACACGTTTTCATGCCATTTGCTTTTTCCATTACATAGATTTTCTAGTTCGGAGAGCCTTTGAACAATGTTCGGTTACTGGCGCCGCCATCTTGAGCATTATTGAATAAATGGTTGTCATAACAGAAGCACGGCCGGCTACATGTATGTACCTATACATGTAGCTTTACTAAATAAGTATAGTTAGGTTTGGCGGATCCATGCAGTATTTTGGTAAGGGGCCGGGGCTCGCGGAGCCCTGGTTGAGAACGAAAACACGGGGGGACGGGGGCGGGGGGGGGGGGGGGGGGGGGGGGTTCGAAATACAATAACTAACCGTTCAAATTTGTCCAACTCCCCGGGTCCGCTACAGCAACTTGGGTAACATGTTACTTTGCGGGCAGTCTGCTTTGCGAACAGCTAATTATCAACGGCTTTCTATTTGAAATTTGTGACCACGCCAGACTAATAAGCTAGCGCTGTTTAGAAAGTTTATACGACTAGAGGTAAAAAGTCATCGTTGATTTATTAATTCATGTCGGAGACATGCAAATTGTCTGTTCAGAGCATGTATACGATAGATGGCTATAGGTTTATATGGCGGCGGATCATTATCAGTCAGTTCGGTGTTGCATCCTTTAAATTCCCCCGCTTTTTTATTTGCAGTATCTATAGAATGTAAGTTTTTGAAGCTGATCTGATTCGATTATTATTTTTATTAATAATAACGTATTTATTACCTTGCGTTATCGCTATGCATGCAATACATACTCGCAGACCACCTTTGCACGAACATTATAGGTTTAGTGACAGACACTGACAGTGTCGCTTTTAACCTGGAGTCATCAATCCATTCAACCATGCATGCGTATTGGATCATACATCAACTGAACATTATTTCATGCACTATACATGTATGTGCATGTGAATTGTGAAGGATTATACTAGCTGCACGAAAGAATATATGGTATAGTATACATGTAAACAGATTCCAACATCTGACCTTTGTTATTGTCATACCAATAGTTGCAACTTGCAAGGAAGCAATACTATCTGCTGCACTCTATTTGCATGCATGCAACGATTTGCATGCATCATACATCGAATGCGTACACCAATTTAGGTGCGCACGCACATGCAGATAGTAAAAGTATGCACGCATGCCTTAGTACTGATGATATATAACAGCGAATGCACATCCATGCATCAGTGCAATTGGTAGACCAGCATGGGCAGCAAGTTACTCTTCATCATGCACTTTCCATGCATGCAATTGAGAGCTGGTTTGACTATCTCCGCGCGGATTTATGGGTAAACTGCACCGCTTCAAATAAAGCATTCATTATTGCAGTGGTTCAATCATGTTCTTGCACCGCTTAATTAACTTATTAATCGCAGACTATGACAGCATAATTGGATCACCATTAACCGCATGCATGCATGCACAGATAATGCTCGTAACTAGTGAAATGAACAAGAATTAAAAGCGTGGAAATTGTAACTGAGCGTTGTCCGAGGTTACCAGGCAATAGAGTCTATTTAAAAATCGCCGAGCTTTTTCATGTATATACTGATAGAGCGTTTAAACATACAACCACTTTGAAAGTAATGCCGCGAGTGCTACTGACATAGAAAATGAGGCATATCCCACTGGGTTCGAGCAAGGATTGTAATAGTTAATAATCCTTGGTTAGAGCTACTCAGTGCCTACTAGCTCGTTCAAGTAGACAACGATAAATGAAAAGAACAGATTACATTACACATTGACACTGCATGAGGCATATATAACGGATATATTGTGTGCGCACATCACAGCAAAAAAACGCGTCAAATCAATTATTGATTTCACAACGGATTTTAAATCAATTGTTAAATCAACGCATGATTTGACAGTAAAATCAAGTGCGCTTGATTTGCGCTTGATTTTACTGTCAAATCAATAGTGAATCAATAATTGATTTGACGCCTGTTTTCGCTGTGTGCATGAGTTCATACATTTATGAATACATTTTACTATGGTTGAAATTAATTAATGTCTATTGTCATGAATGTCCACCCAGGGGTAAAATTGGTGGACAGCAAAAAAAGCTTTTGCCGTTCGGTCACGGATGGGACCTGGCTGCATTTAGTGGTCAAGCTTACAGACGTATTTTCAGGATCGGGCCCAGATAAGTAAGGCTTAAATACTTTCGGTACTCTTAAAATGACCCGTGCTAGCGCGGACCTCGCACAGAGCGAATAATAGATAGGTCCGCTAGCTAGATAGCACAGCTCGTTCTACATGTACCAAAAGGATTAAGCCTTGCTTATCTCGGCCCAATCCTGAAAAGACTTGTACGATAAGCCAGTACTGTTAAATGCCACTAGGTCCCGAACGGCAAAAACCTTTTTTGCTGTCCACCTGGGTACACAATTGTACCCCCGGGTGGACATTCAGGACAATAGACATCAAATGTTTTTCTTTTTTTTAAAGACAAATGCATATTATGATTAAATCGATTTTTAGAGTAAGCATGTTTGAAATTCAATGTGGAAAAACAACAGGATGACATGCATGGGCCATTTTATATACATATCAATTAAATGTGTACCTTGAACTCTGCAAACCGTAGGTGTTCATAGACCAGATTTACGTCAAGTTGACCCTGATCCTTCTCCTTGTCAAACAGGTTAAGTGCCTCCAACATCCAGTTCTTGGTATGCGCCCAGTTATTCTCCAAATACATCTCTCGTCCAATCAAATAACAATCCTGGCCTTTAAAGATCGTTAACTATTGGCTTCCTGTACACCTCCGCAATTAGTTACATTTGGAATATAGTTAATTGTCTACAAAGATATACCATGCTCTGCGATAGTTCCGCAAGGTACATGTAGACGTCGTACGAAATATGTAGGACTGAGGACGAGGAAAACACTCGTCCCAAATCCACTCGCGTCGTACGATGACTAAGTATGTCTGGCTTGCGAGGCTAGCTCTGCGCAGCATGCACAAGCAATCGAAGTTCATCTCTTTAGTACTAAAATCCCCTTATAACATTAAAGGATATCGTCAAGACGACAGTTTTAATTGTGTGCGATCGCTATATCGCAAATGTGACTTACTGGTCAGGAGCAGACTACCGTTGCCAACTTGTCCTCTAGCTATGGCTGCTGTAGTGAGGTTATAGGTGTCTTGGAGACGTCCCAAAGCAACAGCTGCTCCTCTGAAGTCTTCGGACGATGGGAACTGATCCCGCTGAACGGATAGGTTAGCTATTAGGTCTGAAAATTGAGTAGATGTATTGCCATCGAGGAGTTTCAGCCATCCATTGTAATAGCGATTGAGTAGTTGGAATATGTTTACAGGATGATGCAAATATTGAGATGTTTCTTCCCTAGATTTGCCCAATGAGCTATTAACTCGTTCTGCGAATCTTTCTAATTCTTCAAGTCTAATGACATTAAGCAACAAGTTGTTCGACAAAGCCGGCATTGTGCCGTTTTTCACTCACCTTTCCTTTTCCTTAGAGATGTAAGCATTCAGAGCACCTAACAGCTGCTCCTCCGCGCTAATAAGACCCTCCATGTGGATCAAAGCGGTGAACACCTCACCCCGGCTGCATACCAGTAACGTAGCGATCAACATGACAAGTTTCGAACACATATCTTCCGCGAGTAATATCACTAAAGCCACAGCTTAGCTTTTTTTTTTTTCTACTAAGATTAAAGACAAATATGCTGTCCTTTTCCTTTGTATTATATATTGTATACGTTAGTAAAGAACAAATGACTATAATTAAAGCGCTTCGGGATGAAAATGGCGTCTAGACAGGAATGTGCGCACGGTGATAAGTGAACATTTACTTCGTAGGCCATCAATTTTGAACAACTAATTATATAGTTAGTCTAGATCTGTTTGGTCTATTTCACAGTAAGGTTGGATATCATACAATTAAATTATGTGTGAAGTGCGAGTGTGATAAGTGAGTGAATGAATGAGTGAGTTCTAAACACTTTAAGAGCTAGCGTTTGTATTCCACTAGTACTAGGCCTACGCACACGTAGATTTAAATCAATTGCTATGGTGGCTGCCAACATACTACTACCACAGTATTTGAACGAAGAGGTATGCATGTACGTGTCTATAGTGTGCCGGCAGAGGTGTGTGTGTGCGTGTGTGCGTGTGTGTGTGTGATTCGTCTGTGTGTCTGATTCGTCTGTGTAATATTTGATGACTCCATTTGAAGTGTGAGGATTGGCTAGCATTTCCACTGGCATTATTATGGGGGTCACATTGACCCTAGCTCTCCTGCTGGCAGTGAGGGGAAAGCTGGAGGCTCCACTGGTTATGCAAGGCTGCTGACTGGACTTTCAGTGTGTGTGAGGGCTGGCATCTGCACTGTCATTATATACATGTGCTGCATGGGGTCCTATTGACACCTCCATTGGTTGTGTACTGGGGTTTAAAATGGTTCCACAGTTAGTGAGTCAAGCAGGTGGCTCCAAGTGTGGGGCTGGGACCATTGACCCCTAGGCTATCTTTGTGGGGGCTGGCTGCTGGCTCAACTTGCAGTGAGAGTGCTGGCATCTCCACAGTTATCAGACCCCTGGTGGCTCCCCTGCTGGCAGTGTGGGGGTCTGATAACTCCATCTGTGGGCATGGTTCCATAGGTAGTGTTTGGCGGGGTGTGTGGCTCTCTTAGTTCATGGCTCCCCTGGAAGAGTTGGGGCTGCCAACTCCACTTGCAGTGTATAAAGGGAAGTGTAAAGAGTGTACAGGTGGATCAGGTTGTATGTAGAGAAGTGAATAGATTGCACATGTGTGCACAGGGGAATGTATATAGAAGTTGTGTAGAAGGGAGTATATATAGACAGGGGGATGTGTAGAGGAGTTGTAGAGGTGAATGTGTATAGAGGGTTAGATTGTACATGTACTAGAGGGGAGTAGGAGAGGGGAGTGTGCAGGGGGAGTGTCTTGGGGAGAGTGTAGAGGGGAGTAGAGGGGAGTGTGTATGTTGTGTAGAGGGGTGTGTAGATGGGTGTAGAGAAGAGTGCAATAATTCTATATGTACAAGAGGGAAGTGTACAGGTGAAGGGTGTATGTTGTACAGTAGAGGGGAGTGTATATGTTGTGTAGAGGGGAGTGTATATGTTGTGTAGAGGGGAGTGTGTATACATTGTGTAGAGGGGAGTGTGTACGTTGTGTAAACAAATGTGGTTATAGTCTTTCTCTTCTACATAGTCTTATTTACTACTACATAGGAAGGAAGCCTGGTACCACATTTTCATTATCAGTTTGGTTCATACAAGTTACTTGGTCAAGGAAGGCTGGTACTATATTGTTATTACATGTCATACAAAGCAGTAAGTCTGGCCAATGCGGATTGAAGCGTTGCAAGTTTTTGTAATTGAGTCAAGACTTTAAAACTTCAAAAAGTTCCAAATCTGTTGGGGTGATGTACAATTCAAGGCAGCTCACAACACAGATGCATGAAAGCAAATCAGTGCAGTTAGAGTCTTCCCCTTCTACATAGTCGTATATTTACTAAAACAAAGGAGCCTTGCATGATACCACATTCTCATTACATGGTTCATACAAAGTAGTAAATCTAGATCATCTTAGTGGCCAATGCCTCTTGAAGAGTCGCAAATGTTTTTTTGCAATTGACTGGAAAAAGCTGCACGCAAAGCTGCTGGGGCAATGTATAATGCAATAAATGTATGCACGCATGCATAGCATATGGCAACTCACTTTACAGTACATGCAGATGTACATGAAGGTAGATGTGGTTTTAGTATTCCTCTTCTACATAGTCCTATTTACTACTACAAAGGAAGGCTAGTACCATATTTTCATTCTCTGGTTGTAAAACTGGCCAATCAGTGCTTTAGGATTGAAATGTCGCAAATTTTGTACTTGCAAAATTGCAAGACCTGCAAAACTGCTGTGATGTAGGAGCTTACAGCATTTCTCCATACCCCAAGACTGGCCAAGGGGGGCTGTGCTGGCCCCTCCACCCCCTACATGCAGTATAAACATTACTCCTCTCACTACATGTTACTTCCATACACCCTCTGCCCTCATTGTATTCCCGAACTCCCCCCCCCCCCCCCCCCAATCTCCCGGCCAGCCTATGTGCCTGTAGGTAGACCTTAAGAAAGAGACTTTAGTGATGGAAAACACAGAGACATTGTGGATCGAAGCTAGGGTCAACTATGGGTAAGGTTTTGAGCTAACGGTAATTATCACTAAGTCATCTTACCGAATATTTACCAAAATTCCTCTATGCCTATTGGTAAGCTAAAAAGCTTACCGATATAAGCTTCCTTTGTCTGGAGAATAAATTAAATGCTGATATCACCCCAACAGATTTGGAACTTTTTGAAATTTTCAAATCTTGACTCAATTACAAAAAAACTTGCAACACTTCAATCCTAGAGCATTGGCCAGACTTACTGCTTTGTATGAACCAAATATGTGTAATGACAATGTGGTACCAGCCTTCCTTTACCAAGTACATTGTATGAATCAAACTGATAATGAAAATGTGGTACCAGCCTTCCTTTGTAGTAGTAAATAGGACTACATATATAGAAGAGCCACATTTGCTTACACAACGTACACACTCCCCTCTACACAATGTATACACACTCCCCTCTACACAACATATACATTCCCCTCTACTGTACAACATACACCTTTCACCTGTACACTTCCCTCTTGTACATGTAGAATCTTTGCACTCTTCTCTACACCCCTCTACACAACCCCTCTACACAACATGCACACTCCCCTCTACTCCCCTCTACACTCTCCCCAAGACACTCCCCCTGCACACTCCCCTCTCCTACTCCCCACTAGTACATGTACAATCTAACCCTCTATACACATTCACCTCTACAACTCCTCTACACATCCCCCTGTCTATATATACTCCCTTCTGCACAACTTCTATATACATTCCCCTGTACACACATGTGCAATCTATTCACTTCTCTACATACAACCTGATCCACCTGTACACTCTTTACACTCCCCTTTATACACTGCAATCATTTTTTAAATATACTCTATGAGCAATCTTCTGCCGCAGATAGAGCATGCCTTCTCTCTGTCTCCCCCCCCCCCCCCCCCCCCCCCCCCTCATGCTGCATCTTGGGTGTCAGTCATTCCCTCTGAGGGGCTAGGCCTTCATCTCCGTCCTTCAGCGTTCCAGGTGGCCATGAAGTGGTGGCGGGGCCTATAGTTAAAATCATTTATTGGTCACGTGCATGGTACATCGTGCATTATTTGTTTCCTGTGGTTTATGAACACAATTCACAAAAAACTTGCAGGAAACGAATAATGCCCACAATATACTTTCCGGTGAATGATACAAAGGCTTTCAACTTGTCTCTGTGAATCAATGGCAGAATTTATGGTTGCTTTCAATCATTTAAGTGACACAATTTCTTTACAAAATCTATTTGCTACAGAATTTCTTGTCAATGAAATTTGCTGTGACATGTAACAGGACTTTTGAACTGCACGTGTACATTATAGACTTTATTTGCTTTAAATTGTTTTTAACGGAACACAAGTTAATCGAGGGAATGCACACTGTTATTCCAATTCAAAGGAAAATAAATGTATTACATTTTTGGTGAATATGGTCTATACATGTATGTGTATGGCAAATGCTGTGTGGTGTACTTGTACATGCTTGAATGGGTACCATTTATGCATGCATGTGCATCACAATGGTCATTTGGAGTTAGCTTTGTTCAAGTCCTGATTATTAGACACTGGAGCCTTGATTGGTCACAGCTGCTCCACAACCTGCTCAGGGAAGAGCTTGGTAGTGCCCAGTCCTTTGTGGTTCCAGCCCGGTTGAAATTACTATTGTTACTTTAATATATTTATCATCTGCAAATGACATGCATGCAAAAAGATCTTGCAGCATGGCACTTACAAAAGGGATGTTAGCCACCCTGCACCACCTTTTTTTGGGTGATCTGGTAGTAGGCATAGAGGCTGATGTTATTGTTCAGCCATCCGTCAAACAGGCTCAAACAAAATTCTGCCGGTCCACTGGGAAGCTTGTATCTCCCCGTCAGTTGTGCAGAGACTCTGTATTCCAAGCATTCAACGCTGCATGAAACAAAAGATGGGCATCTACTTGTGACAGCTACCATTCAAATGTTGAACCGATCCAACCGAGCTGCAAGCGTGTTAATTTTTGTTGTAGAGCAGCTGCAAACGTGACATAATTGTAAGCATTATATAGCTATGCAATAACATGGTGCGGGATTTTGCCACATGTGTTGTCCTTTTATGTATATTTTTCTGCATGAGGTTCACTATAATAAAGAAGGAAACAAGATATATCATTCTCTCTGAGACAGTTGCTGTTATATAGGAAGACAACGATGTAGTAAGAAGGAAGGGAACAAGTGATTGGAGATACAATATTCCTATAAATGTACAGAAGTGCTAAATATAGTATTTATCATATCTCCGTTCAATTATTCCCTTCCTTTTTACACAACCATTGTCCTAAATCCTATATACCAACAGCTTTCTCAGAGAAGATGTTTTTCAAGTTTATGTCATCTTGTACATTAAAAATTACTCGGCGAATTTGCCACAACGCACTTCAAGCAAATAACTATTCTATTCATAACACTTTACTAGTTTCATTAGACAGTAAAAGTGTTCCTTAGCTATTACTTGTCTTTCTCATGCAGTGTTGTATATACACGTACTTCTATATGCATGGAGAATTAAACAATTTCAAATACTAATGTAAGTATGTTCATGTTCATGTACAAAAAGGTTTAAATGTACATCAAAATCATTAACTGCATAGAGAATTTCATTTATTGGGGTTCAAACCACAGGGAAATCTGAACTCTTGTCCATGTTCATGAAACCACTTGTTGCACACTAAAAACAAAATTGTGAAATGTAAAATTATGCAGTTCTCTACTGATAAGTCTCAAAAAAAAGTGGGTGTGCATGTCCTGGTAATGGATATGCCTTTGCACCATCAGACATTATACTCTAAAAGCTATGAACACTTACCCCATTTAGAGCCCATCAATACAGGGCAACCTGCATGCAAAGTCCTCAGATCTTGTTTGCCAGACTTCTTCAGGTTGAACCAATAGGCAGCATCGCCCTAAATGGAAGGTGATCAGAATCAGGTCCATGCATGCAGAGAGAGCTATGTAACAACAACCAACATACCTTGGAAGGTATCACCCTTGCACCAATAACAGGGAATACAGTAGCACCACCAAGCTCCACATCACTCATCTTGAGAGAGGAAGGATTATCCACACATATACACTGTACAACTTACACAAAAAACATTAAATCCTTACATAAATCAGAAGTGTAGCAATTCTGTTTCCTGTCCCAAGTTTGATAAATGTATCATCTCCTGTCTGTGTGTAGGCAACAGAGAAGGCAGTAATATGTATTCACCACGAGTGTTTTATGTGTACAAATTGATACACTTGCCACATTAAGTACCAATTGCCTCATTAAAAGAGGCCTACTAACTAATATCTTACTAAGGAGCAATCATAGTGAGGTTCAAAATGGCCTCCTATGCCATAGTTGGCTATCTGAAGAATCTCAGCTGTATCAATTCCAAGGCCTGTTACATCTTCAATGTGCTGGTCAATACTAGCAATGTAGCCCAATGGATCATCTGATGGATCCAACCATGCACTGAAGATGACATGACAGGGAGGAAAGGGGAAAAAAAAACAACATTAAGCATAATTTCTTTCCCATACTGCATGACTTAAATGTAAAGGTATGTTTACATGTACTTATTTGAATAAATTGTTACACCCCAATATGAAAGAATATATTAGTGGCACGTGACAAATTAATGTATTCTGTGTGTCACAAGCAAACTTATAACGGCTCGCGATAATAACAGAAATTACTGGACACAGCATAAGATTTCTTTGTACCCATGAAAGGGCTGGGAATGGATGGGAAGGCCCCCCCCCCCCCCTCCCCCCCCTTCCCCATCATTGATACCTCCAGTCATACTTTCATTTTATACCATAGCACTACTTGTATCTCATTCACACATGCACATTGTGAAAACTGGCACATGTCTATATAGGGATATTTAACTGGAACAGAATCTGTATGAGAGTTGCGCATGTGACAGACACATACAAAGACGCTAAAATGTTGCAGGCATAACGTACTTCTTACTTATACGGTTTTCCGTATACAGGTCATTGCCTTCAGAATCAAACACTCCGCTTCTTTCAAGCTGGAGGGTGCATATGAAAGATACCTTATGATATGATAATGCACAAAGCAAATTACGATGCCATCACATGGTTTATATGTTACTATGACCTACATCAATGACACTGGATATTGCCCTTCCTTACTGGCTTATCGTGCATGTTGCGTCTTTGCTGTCAGTTTTAGGAACTGATGAGTGATGGTCCCCTAGTTATACATGTGTATACAATATAGCTGTGATAACACATAGATATCTTGTATGAGAAAAGTTCTTACAGAAACCATGAATGGATGTACATGACATAACACCAGATAGTACTTTAAAGAAGCATGTACTAACAAAACCCCAGGAATGCTGAAAGCCCATTCACAAACACAAATTTACTCTGTATGCAGGTATTCTTCTACTGTGAAACCATGATCAGCTAATGTGATGTCACCAGGGAACAGATTTAATGCCACATCGCTCTGTAGGCCTACTCGCTGAATAAATGCTCTTCCAGGTTTTGAAAGGAAAGAGAAAGTGCCCTCAGGGATAATATAGCAATAAGAAATGACCTTGCTTGCAGCAAGATAAATAGGTCTCTCTATAAATATCTCTGTGCAGTCAAGTACATAAATGCATCTACCATTAAACTTTTTAAAATGTTTGTGGCATACTCTCTCTTCCATTTACTAGGCCAGTGAATAAGAGGGCTCAGCCACTGAACCATGCATGCCCAATTGTTAACTGAAGAGGCATGAAACAGTTAACTGAGTGCACGAGACACACCAAACCTATATGTCAAGTTATGCTAAAGACAGTTTCATAGCCTGCAATAGTGACTGGAACAGAGTCAACTGAAACATCAGAGCAACTCCCTTATGAATGATATCGCTTCCATTTTGCCGGGTCTCAGTGCAAGTTTACAATTTCGGGGCATTGATGGAATTAAAAAAAAAAAAGAATAACTCTGCAACAGAACATGATCCAAAAGTGCTGTAAGATGAAGCGCACTTTAGAACCTTCCTAGAATGATATTCTACTCTTCTTTGTAAATACAACTTTGAATACAAGTGGCAAAAAGGAGCACGACCACAGTTTGCCCTATTCCATCCACAAAAAAAAAATTGAATTATGCCCGTTCGCTTTATAGCACAGGTAAGGTAAAACCTTTTTTTTGGTAAGCATGCTATTTTAAAACTTATATTCGTAATCGCTTCTACCGAACACCAGAAGGAAAACAAGGCGTTGCATTGCGTACAGCGGCGATCAAAACACCAGAGCAACACGTTGCACAGAGAATTCACATAATTTTTCGTTTTTGAAGGTTTTAAGCATTTTTTGATGATATCCAACTCAACAGTACTCTCCTTTACCTCGTAAAACTGTCAGTCACAAGCGAATCCCGTGATGATAATTATTCATTTATGCGTGTGCATAGGGTCTATTGAGATCGTGCTTGGTAATTTTTTTTTTCGGACTGCACACCGTTAATTATCGCTACTAGCGCTGTAAACGATATCTGTATTGTCATGCATGCATGTTATCATACATAACTCAGTATAACGATTTCCAGCAATTAAAATTTCCCTTGATTACGAAGCACCCTCTGATCCTGGTCCATACATGTATACCTTCCCGTTGCAATCGCCCCGTGTAATAGATGCGTGCACGTATTCTACATTTCCCACGGTTACAAAGTGCCAAATTCTAAATGCATTCATACGTACAGTGGCGTTGCATGCAGCTTACTGCTTACGTACACACTGTATGTAAATCATTGTGTGCCTTTATTGCGTACCATGCCAATGGTTAATGCAATTTGAATGTCCTATGTGCACGCCTCAAAAAGTTTGAAGTCAATTAATTCAACATCAAACGCACAATTTTATAGGCCAATTATTTACTTCCGCTGTGTGAACTGAGGCATGCACAGGCAGTTTCATCCATCTACATGTATACAGTATACACATTCTACAAAGGTGGGGTTTTGTACCTTCGGTAAAGCGAGTTCTTTTAGTCTGTCCATCTGAGTCTCAGAAAGGAGGTCCCTGAACATATAGATGACTGGATCCACATGCAATACTTCCACTTTCACAGGGCTGAGAACCAAACGAGGGTTACGGTTGTTATCATCGTAATAACAGATTAGCTTGTGGTGCAAGCCTTTGGGCTGTAGACAGATAACCAAATCAAGTCATAACACCAAAATCTCTACCATATGAGCCAGCTCACCAAGGGGTCTGCCTGTCGACATAACTCTTCATAGCGCCGATCATATTCAAGATCACCTGATCTTTCGGCCACATCAGTCTGAGGAAAACTGTATCCGTGTGATGGGTCTGGGGGAGGTGGGGAGAACAGAGAGGACAGGAAGAGACGATAACGATAGAGGCGTAAAAACCATAGAAGCAAGGGTCTAATGATACGAAATAGTCCGCACAGTATATAAAACAATATCATTTTTATATTACATACATGTACACATAGAAAATGTTTACTTGCATTTGTGTATGCGCGTCATATGATGCGGGTTACTGACGAGTATTTAATTGACTCGCACATGCAAAGGTCATCGTTTAATAGAACGTTGCATGCATGCCAACTATGGCTTTGTAAAAACCGATAATTGCATTGCATATCATATTTCGTAAGTGACCTCGAAACCACTTTCACGTCGAATGCATGCACCGTGTAAATTGGTATACGCATATGGCTACTATATTTACCGTTACGCGTTACATGCACAGATGCACGGTAACTGCTCGCTATAACGTTAAACTATACATGTACATTTCTTCGTTCCATATACAGCTGTCGGGCAAACGTTGCATGGTAGCTTGGCATTTGAAGTTATTACAACCAGCGCTCGCTTGTCTAGAAGAGTATCCAAAATGCATTCAAGCGAGCCGTTTCATTTGGCTATGAACAATGCACACTTTTTTTTTTTTTTTTAATCAGTTTTATTCACCTATCTTTGATACATGAGACCCATTGGGAGGGATCGATTTAATTGACGTACCACAGTTGGAGGAAACAATAAAAGATGTCATGAGTTAATCGGCACTCCCAATCATTGTGTAGACTTTGCTACGTGCATGTAATTAAACGTACGCGCATGCGCGCGTGTGGACAGTTACAGAGTTGGTTATGTAGCGAGGAACTGGACGTGAACGTTGTGTTGTATTCATCGTTGTCATTCATTTCTGTCTACAAGGCCTTTACAATTGGCACTCCGGCCGCTCCAAATATCCTAGGGTTCTTGGCACCCCCATTCCAAATTTTTGGCATCCTTCAGGATTTTCGGTATACCCTCGTGTTTGAGGCGACTAAAGTTGATTAAAATTTAGTAGTGTGCTAGCTTGTAGCGAGACGTTATGCGATGGACAAGAGGGCAGAAGACGAAAAGGATGTATACGAAATAACGTGGAAACTATACCCTCAACAGCTCAGCTTCAACTGCTCATTAGCAACAGCTAGGATTGCTGCAGATGGAAATTATTTCTTTTGATCTGTTTCTCTAGCTGTAACAGGATCACACATGATCTACAAATCAACGCATTCAATGTTATCCTCCCTTGATCCCCAGATAGCCTATGGAAAACTATATGAACCTATCAAGGATGCAGACTCTGGCTATGGAATTGGAGGTCATTTCAGTAAGCATCATTGCTAAATACATATATCTACCAAATATGGAGAAACATTATAACGGCTCAAGTATTCGCCACAGGAAACTAACCATGGATTGCATCAAGATGAAGGCGTATATACAACTAACTTCAACAAACATTTTGAAACAGATAAATAAAATGTCTATACGTGTCATTCAATGCAGCTACTCAGCATCAGTTCATTAATTCAAACATTTCTATCATTGCGTGTGTTCATTTAGTAATTACATAACGGCCATTTTAAAAAAAAAGCCTCATCCGCTTTCCTATAAGGCCAGTGATTATTCGGAATTTAATCGTACAGTTTTATTCTAGATTTCCATTTTTATAAATAGGAATGCGAAGGGTTTCAAAATTCGTAGGAGAAATGGCTGCCTATTTTCTGTGACACTGTCACTGGTCAAATGTGTTTGCTCACGTGGTTAATGGAAGTTCCCTTACATACAGTATATAACATCACGTACATGTACCTCTGTACGTGATGTTATGGTTCACTAACGTACTTTTTAATTTTATACTGACATGTAGCGGTGTGTGTGTGTGTGTGTGTGTGTGTGTGTGTGTGTGTGTGTATGTGCATGTGTGTGTGGTGTGTGTGTGTGTGTGTGTGTGTGTGTGTGTGTGTGTGTGTGTGTGTGTGTGTGTGTGTGTGTGTGTGTGTGTGTGCATGTGTGTGTGTGTGTGTGTGTGTGTGTGTGTGTGTGTGTGTGTGTGTGTGTGTGTATGCGGTATGCGCGCGTGTGCGCATGACATGTCGATGTGCGTGTGCGTTTGTGAGCGATCGCAAGCGCGTTTGTGTCTGTTATCACGTAACACTGATTTAGGCGCATTACCATATGGTTTAAGTGCTTCTTGTTACAGCGCCAGCGGCGTAACAAATTATGATTTCCTATACGGAAATTATAAATTGAGGATTACGTACGCATGCACGTTAGCCAACACATTATTACGTATGTTAATTATATGCTGCATGATCTTTGGGGGATTGCACTTAAATTTTACAGAAGATCGGCTACGTGCTTCACCAATATAAACATGAGGCATATATGCTCCACAAGGCCACAGCTTACCATTCTGTAGCAATAGTTTGGTATAGTGTTCAGTGTTGTTCATGTTATTCAACTGTAGGAGTGTGAGGAAATAGGTAGGGTGTTAATCAACTGTAGGGCGAGGAAAAAGAAAGGATCTGTTTAACCGAACAACTGAACTGTTGGCATATACATGCAATATGAAGGTCACCAGGAAAGTGACTGATAGTGTTAAAAAAGACATCCTATGGCATGTGTTCCATTGGTAGTACATAGGGGTAGTGTGGTTTGAATTTGTGTTGAATTTATAAGTACTAATGGTTCGGATTTATTCAAAACAAAGTTGGACTTACAACTATTGAAAAAGGGTTACTCACGGGTGCTACGATCCATTGAATTGATGGACAAAACCCCGAAATTTTGAAATGGCAATTTAATTGATTTTTACCCGTTGGAATTCGCTATATCTACAGTTACTGAATGGAACACGTGATGACCGTTAAGACGAAAGATGAACCTATGCTCTATTGTGTTTGGACATCAAATATTGTTTCGGTATGGAGAAGCGTCGTTCAAAAGCGGCCTACTTACGCGGAGGTAGGTTTTCAAAAGTAGTTAGTCCCCAACGTGCAAACTTCCAGTTTTCCCCGGTAGTGCACATAGAATGTAGATCGAGCTTTCGTTTTATGTTACTCTTTTGTTTCTGATTGAACTGTAGGTGCATGGTGTTCAGTGCGTTGAAACGGCCGGTAAATGGATTCAGCACCTTGTTCACCTAGCATGCCAAATCCTATAAGTTGTATCTTCTCACCCACTCAACTGTGTGCTCCTGTTAATAGGTGCATTTTGGGGGAAATTGGTTCGAAATTAGTTCATAATGGAAACAATAGCGAAAAATAATACTCATCCACTATGACATCATGTTGCTATATTCTAGCTGTCTCCACATTTCTCATCTGTTACAAAACATTGTTCATAGATGGAGTGGCATGCTACAGCCTAGCAAATACCCCTCCAAATGTGTCTGCAGCGAGCATCCATAAGGAGAACAGGATACTGCTGGGCCACATTTTTTATACACCAACCATGTATCATTCAGTATGTGCCTCATGCACTTGTTGAAGGTCTTTGCGGTGATGACTCAAAGTTCATTTTGATGCTTAACTCCGGCCTTGATCTTTATATTCCTTACAAGAGTTATTGGCTGGAATGATGGTGAATTGTCATGTAATTATTTTACTCAGACAGCATTCTTTGAATTACATATGTCACATTTACCCCTGTAATGGAGGAGATAATGTGTTGCAAACATGTGAGAGGCACGCTCCTGCTGGAAGGTCTGTTTTACATGAGTTGCATTGAAGCATTACATCACTTAAAAGGGACAAGATGTCAGGAGCTGCATTTATGCTGGAAGCAGTTAAAGGTGAGTTGTCATAACAATAGGGACATGTGTTGTTTGTCGACAATGTCAGGCATGTTTATGCATGATACATTCTGCACAGACATGCAAGACTTTGGCACTGTAGCTCTACTGGTCTGGTACCACTGTGCAGAATACAAAGGCAGAGTGGACTGAGTGTGTAACAGCCAGCTGGACACTTTGTTTGAAATTGAAACTGTTTGGTTGTATGTTTTGTCACATTTTTTCTTCATACCAACCACCTTTCACCAGCACCTCAAAATGCTGGCAAACCTAAATGTGATCATACAATTAAATTGCTCTTCACTCACTTCACACTTGTCTGCAGCATGGGCTTTCCACTTGCAGGCACGACCAAACTTTTAAATGGTGCTAGCTTTTTCTGCCTTGAAGCATTTAACACCCTCTCCTTAGCTTACACGGTTTGCAGAACGATGGTGGTATGATCAACGATCGCATTGATACCAAAAACTAGTTTAAGCTCCTTTATGTAAGACAGGGAATTGTATGCTTCTTTATGACTTCTTTGCCACCACCAACCACCCACCGTACATCCTGCAATGTTTTGTATCAGTTATGGAACTCCATCGCAAAGCTTCTGTAAAAACAAAGATGTTGATAAATTAAATTATTCATAGATTTCTACCGCGATTTTGTATGTCCTGGATGTCGCATCTCGAGACATGACCCAGCTTAAATTGTTTTACAATGCCCCTAGATTCTGTATTTTATCATCACAACTGACCTGGAAGTTTGAGAGTCTCACAAATAGCCCGCCAAAAGATGAAAATTAAGGAGTACGTGATTACTAGAACGTTGAAATGCTGTAAACGTGTGAGCTGGTTTGGGTTTGTGCTTAGACTATTACTATGCATTCAATTGTCAATAGAGAGGCGTAGTGAAACTGGGTCGTAGCCTTGAATATGTTAGCCCGTTAATGAGCTACCAAAATCATAAACGTGCAATCAGTGGCGTAGCGAGGGGGGGGGGACATATGTCCCCGGGCGCAGGGGTTTAGGGGCGCCAAAATAGACTATTTGCTCAGATATTTATCCGGCGCGTTAACGCGAACGGGCCCGCGGTTACCTCTTGAGTCTTGTTAACAAACATCTGCACTCGATCTGCACGCAAACTTTTAAATTTGTTTCTAATCACCGACATTGAAGATACGGTGTCGGAGGCATGGCTGTCCCCCTGGAAAAAGTGTCCCCCCGGACATTCATGCCTAGGCACGACTGTCCCCCCGGACACTGGTGCCTAGGAATGAATGTCCCCTCTAGGCATTATTGTCCCCCCATGCCGGACATTTTTTCCTAGGCACAGCTGTCCCCCCCCCCCCCCCCCCCCCCCTCTAGTTGGCCCATAGCCCGACCTTCGCGTATTGGGTATCTAGCCTATACCTGGATTTGTACACATCTGATAGCGTATGTGGGCTATACTATTATCACATACAGCCCACATACGCTATTAGATGCAGGGTACAAATCCAGGTACACCCGACATTCCAATACGCGAAGGTACGGTCGGGCTACGCCCAACTAGCCCCCCTCCACGTTTTCTCGTTTATCATAAACGTTCAACCAAACACTTAGCCTTCCAATCCTCGTAACTGCTCTGCCTCATGCGTGTATAAACTAATGTTCGCACGCGTCCGTGGAGGTTTCCTTTTAGAACAGCGAGTGTTTCTGGCCATGGACGACGAAATCGTTTTGAACTCAGTTCTTGTTAAAAGGAAGGTATCCAGGCCAGTTGGATGTTCAAAATATCAGAAACGTTCTTTTAGACGAAAGCGCGTGGAAATTACAAAGTTGACAATGGCGCTCTTTATTTACAAATTGTTCCAAGATATGAGTGGCGATCAACAGTGATCAAATCGAAAGAAGAGCAGGAAAGAATAATGATAGCTTGCCACGCTTCACCACAAGGAAAATCGTCAGGCCTGGCGCGTATCCAGAATTTCAAACCTATTAACATTGTACGTCAATCGAATACGAGCGGGGGAGGGGGGAGGGGGGGGGGGGGGGGGGGGGGGGGGGATCATGCACTCTTGCGATAGGCCAAATAAGAGCGGAGAGGGGAGGGTAGGCCAAATTAATACAAGTGGGGGGAGGAGGGAAGGTTAGTATCAATTAAGTTTTGTAAATATTATTCTATTGGGGGGGGGGGGGGGGGGGTTTCAGGTAACACGGAAACCTCTATGGATATGCTCCTGATCGTTGTATAGATATATGCATGCGACCACCATGTATAGAAGCATGACTGTAACTTTGATATTGGGTGTTCACTTACTTCCAGCAAAGAAAAATCGTACAAAGTTCAAGAGTCAGTTGGCAAAGGTGTTTACAAGGCAAATGGCTCTGCACTGCATGCAGCAAATATCTGTCTGACACATGAAGCATGTTTTTTTTTTTTGTGATATCATGCATATGGTACCAATCATTATTTTATGACCTCACGCGGATACTTGCATGCACACGAATTTTCATATATACGATTTACATTTGTAAACATTTACACAAGAATGCCTGATCGAGCAGGATCGATGCCTGGCATATGCCGTATATATTCTTGAATTTTATTAACTAACCGCGTAATAATACGTTTGCCATTATATAAATAATAATAGCATGCATTAAGATTACACCGTGTTTACTGACCTAATTACTGTATTTAGCAGTTTTTTTATTGAAAAATTGAGTTGCCACCCTTTATTATGATTTGCAGCACATTGGAACACGTTTTCATGCCATTTGCTTTTTCTATTACATAAACAATGTTCGGTTACTGGCGCCGCCATCTTGAGCATTATTGAATAAATGGTTGTCATAACAGAAACACGGCCGGCTACATGTATGTACCTATACAAGTAGCTTTACTAAATAATTATGGTAGGTTTGGCGGATTCATGCAGTATTTTGGTAAGGGGCCGGCGTTCGCGGAGCCCTGGTTGAGAACGAAAACACGGGGGGGAGGGGGGGGGGGGGGGGGGGGGGTTCGAAATACAAGAACTAACCGTTCAAATTTGTCCAACCCCACGGGTCCGCTACAGCAGCTTGGGTAACATGTCACTTATGCGGGCAGTCTGCTTTGCGAATAGCTAATTATCAACGGCTTTCTATTTGAAATTTGTGACCACGCCAGACTAATTAGATCATTAGCGCTGTTTAGATAGTTTATACGTTTAGAGGTAAAAAGTCATCGTTCATTTATTTATTCATGTCGCAGACACGCAAATTATTGTCTGTTCAGAGCATAAGTACGAAGGATGGGCTATATAGGTTTATATGGCGGCGGATCGTTATCAGTCAGTTCGGTGTCGCATCCTTTAATTTCCCGGCCCGCTTTTTTATTTGCAATATCGGGACCTACGTTAGTAGGTCCTATGTAGGATTTGAAGTGTCATGAAATTAGCAAAACACCAGATTCCATTATTGCTGATGCGCCGTAGAATCAGTTGGACTTTAGCGAGCGTATTTGGATACAGCCAACGATGACCTACAATGTAGTAAAACTGCCGACGCTTAGAAAGCTCAGACAACTGAGATAACGCTAACTCGTTCTCACACTAGAACCTTAAATCTTTTTCCTTCTTTTTCCGGATCTGATAAGATAAGATTCGCTCGGATAAGAGGTTTATTGCATTGTATCTTCCTTGCGATTGAAGCGTAATGTTAGCGGCTATGCGGAAGCACTAGAACTAACAAGTTAGGAACTTACTGCCGAGTTGGATTTGTTTTATTATTTTCGTAAGGGGAGTTATGCTTGACACAAATTTCAACCTTTAGCAAACTCAGTTTTGTTAGCAATAGCCCGCAACAGATTTTTCGGTTGGAAGCCATAAATGTGGAGATCCAGAATAAGCTTGTGGTTGAACACGTAGTCACGTTTCTCTGGCGTGTCACTTCAAGCTTCGATCACGAAGAGAAAAGAATCGTGTTAAATGACGACAGTTGTGCTGACGAGTCGCGCGATGAGGCTCTGAAAGACTGTTTTGTGGATGCAAAGAAGAATTGCGAGAAGAACCAAAGTAAGAAGGATCCTTGTCTAGCATGAAGGCAGTAAGAAGGATAGCGCGAAGCTGAAACCACTGTATGCAACTGGCGGTCGTTAAGGCCAAAGAAGTTGGCTTTCATGATTGGTTCGCCATGGGTGAAGTGTACAGGTGAGCCACCTAACGACGGGAGAATGATTTGCATTCCCCCTCCCCCCTCCATTACACCCCTATTATGGATGACAATAACATACCCCCCCAATGGACAATATAACATTATAGCATTTATTACGCCTCCACCATCCCCACGGACCGGCCCCCACCTTGGACAGACTTGTAAATGTCCCCCTGGACAAGCTTGTGTTTTGTTCCATGGATCTCCCCCTGGACAAACTTCTGTTCAGTATACCTTCTAGCCTCCCGGGACAGGCATTTAAATCCTGGACACCACTTATTGTCATCCATAGGGGTGTGCAGTTAAATATTGGAATAGCCCAAAACGCTGTGCGATGGCCTTCTGGTAGGACCATTTATAAGTGAATTCTGTTCAAAGGTAACTGATAAATGCTTGTCTATGAACGGGAATGTCCTTCACAAATGTGTGTCCTCTGATGGTCCCCACCAGAGTAAATCATCACTGGTAACCCCATAACCCCGTAAGTCATATCTCTCCCGTGACAGAAGCTTCCAATGAGGACAGCTTTGTTCTTGACATGGCCACTAGCAATGCTGCTCTGGGAAATGTATGTTCAAATGTGTATGTCTGCCAGATGTGAGCTGTTCTTGGCCAATGTTATTAGGTGGACATGGAGAAGAGGAAAGGGAACACCGGACCATCCTACCAGGATGAGGGGTGGACTACTCTGGAAAGGTGGGTGTAATTGTATATGTTTGTGTGTGCCATGTCCCATGGACATGTTGCCAAAGGGTGTACTGCTCATCTGTGTGATGTTCTGCAAGCTTGCTATCCCCTCCTTTGTTCCCATATTCTCTTCTCTCCTCCCCTTCCCCTCCTCTTGCCTTCTCTTCCTCTCTCCTATCCCTCCTCTCCCCTCCTCTTTCCTCTCCCCCTTCTCTTCTTCTTTCCCCTCTTTCACTTCCTTCTCCAACTATTTGCCCCAGATAGTTTGGCCATGATGTTCTGTGCTGTACTCAGTGGCGGTCTTTTGCCCAACACATATGAAAATGGCAAGCAATCTGGTAAGCATCTTTGGTGTGAATGGCCAATTGCTTTAATCCGCACACCATACATACTCACATCAGGTACAGACATTTATGACAATTAATCATGATGCCTTTGCTACTGGTTTTGAAGAACGTACGAGTACCTTCAGTCAAGAGAAGAGGGCTTTGAATCCTGTGAGGATAGTTGTGATGGGGGTGTGTGTGCAGTCACATGCAAGAACTTTCAGAGACCTTAGCTGTTTAAAAGAAATCGTTTGATTATGATGTGATTTAGTGATGCCAGTGATATACTGCTGTGATGTGATGCGCTATATAAATAGGTATTATTCCAAGGTTGCCCTTCCTTCTTCGTTTGCTCTCATGCGTGCAACATATAAGTAGGAACCCACCGGGGAAAAAATGCAGTGAAACAAGATATAAAAATTTAATAAAAATAAAATTGGTGATGTAGGATTTGTAGACATCAATTGAGTAAAAAGTAAGAAAACAAGGAATTACGGATATTATGCATTAATTGATTTATAAATATTACATACCTACTAGATTATTTAGCAAATCTACCTGCCTGAAATCATGTGCTAAATGTAGGTATGTAATATTTATAAATCAATTAATGCTAATATCCGTAATTCCTTGTTTTCTTACTTTTTACTCAATTGCTGTCTACAAATCCTACATCACCAATTTTATTTTTATTAAATTTTTATATCTTGTCTATAGATAGTTTTTGAAGCTGATCCGATTCGATTATTATTTTTATTAATAATAACGTGTTATCGCTCTAAATACAATACATACTCGCAGATCACCTTTGCACGTAGTTGGGCGTGGCCCGCCCTTCGCGTATTGGCGGGCCATGCCCAACTACTTTGCACGAATATTATAGGTTTAGTGACAGACACTGACAGTGTCACTTTTAACCTGGAGTCATCAATCCATTCAACCATGCATGCGTATTGGATCATAAATCAACTGAACATTATTCCACTATACATGTATGTACATGTGAATTGCGATTTAAACTAGAGGCACGAAAGAATACAGTGATAGTATACATTTAAACAGATTCCAACATCTGACCCTTTGTTATTGTCATAACCAGTAGTTGCAAGGAAGCAATACTATCTGCTGCACTCCATTTGCATGCATGCAACGATTTGCATGCATGCATATATTGAATTCGTGCACTAATTTAGGTGCACACGCACAGATAGTAAAACTGAGTATGCATGCAGGCCTTAGTACTGATTATATATAACAGCGAATGCATATCCATGCATCAGTGCAATTGGTAGACCAGCATGCATGGGCAGCAAGTTATTTCTAATCTCTTCATCATGCATTTTCCATGCATGCAATTGAGAGCTGGTTTGACTATCTTGGCGCGGATTAATGGGTAAACTGCACCGCTTCAAAGCATTCATTACTGCAGTGGTTCAATCATGTTCTTGCACCGTATTTCTTGCATAAAACTATGACAGCATAATTGGATCACCATTAACCGCATGCATGCACAGATAATGCTCGAATTAAAAGCGTGGAAATTGTAACTGGGCGTTGTGTCCGAGGCAATAGAGTCTATATAAAAATCGCCGGGCTTTTTCTTGTGTACTGATAGAACTTACGTATAAGCGTTTAAACATACAACCACTTTGAAAGTAATGCCGCGAGTGCTACTGACAAAGAGAATGAGGCATATCCCACTGGGTTCGAGCAAGGATTGTAATAGTTAATAATCCTTGGTTAGAGCTACTGCCTATAGTACTAGCTGGTTCAAGTAGACAACGATAAATGAAAAGAACAGATTACTATTCATTGCAAAGTGTTACTGACAATGAGGCATAACGGATATACTGTGTGCGCGCGCACATGATTTCATACATTTATGAATACATTTTATTATGGTTGAAATTAATTAATGTCTATTGTCCTGAATGTCCACCCAGGGGTACAATTGGTGGACAGCAAAAAAGTTTTTGCCGTTCTGTCACGGATGGGATCTGGCTGCATCTAGTGGTACAAGCTTACAGACAGAGCAAGTCTTTTCAGGATCGGTGACCCGTGCTAGCGGACCTCGCACAGAGCGTATTAGATAGGTCCGCTAGAACAGCTCGTTCTACATGTACCAAAAGGATTAAGCCTTGCTTATCTCGGCCCAATCCTGAAAAGACTTATACGATAAGCCAGTACTGTTAAATGCCACTAGGTCCCGAACGGCAAAAACCTTTTTTGCTGTCCACCTGGGTATACAATTGTACCCCCGGGTAGACATTCAGGACAATAGACATTAATGTTTTTTTTACAAATGCATATTATAATCAAGTCGATATTTAGAGTAAACATGTTCAATGTGGAAAAAACAACAGGATGACCGCGTATGTATGCATGGGCCATTTTATATACATATCAATTAAATGTGTACCTTGAACTCTGCAAACCGTAGGTGTTCATAGACCAGGTTTACGTCAAGTTGACCCTGATCCTTCTCCTTGTCAAACAGGTTAAGTGCCTCCAACATCCAGTTCTTGGTATGCGCCCAGTTATTCTCCAAATACATCTCTCGTCCAATCAAATAACAGTCCTGGCCTTTAAAGATCGTTAACTATTGGCCTCCAGTACACCTCCGCAATGACTTACATTTGGAATATAGTTAATTGTCTACAAAGATATACCATGCTCTGCGATAGTTTCGCAAGCTACATGTAGACGTCGTACGAAATATAGGACTGAGGACGAGGAAATCACTCGTCCCCAATCCACTCGCGTCGTACGACGACTAAGTATGTCTGGCTTGCGAGGCTAGCTCTGCGCAGCATGCACAAACAATCAAAGTTCATCTCATTAATACTAAAATGCTCTCATAACATCAAAGGATACAGTATTATTTGTGTGCGATCGCTATCGCAAATGTGACTTACTGGTCAGGAGCAGACTACCGTTGCCAACTTGTCCTCTAGCTATGGCTGCTGTAGTGAGGTTATAGGTGTCTTGGAGACGTCCCAAAGCAATAGCTGCTCCTCTGAAGTCTTCGGACGATGGGAACTGATCCCGGTGAACGGATAGGTTAGCTATTAGGTCTGAAAATTGAGAAGATGTATTGCTATCGCGGAGTTTCAGCCATCCATTGTAATAGCGATTGAGTAGTTGGAATATGTTTACAGGATGATGCAAATATTGAGATGGTTCTTCCCTTGATTTGCCCAATGAGCTATTAACTCGTTCTGCGAATCTTTCTAATTCTTCAAGTCTAATGAAATTAAGAACAATTTGTTCGACAAAGCCGGCATTGTGCCGTTTTTCACTCACCTTTCCTTTTCCTTAGAGATGTAAGCATTCAGAGCACCTAATAGCTGCTCCTCCGCGCTAATAAGACCCTCCATGTGAATCAAAGCGGTGAACACCTCACCCCGGCTGCATACCAGTAACGTAGCGATCAACATGATAAATTTCGAACACATATCTTCCGCGCGTAATATCACTAAAGCCACAGCTTCTACTAAGATTAAAGACAAAAATGCTGTCGTTTTCCTTTATATTATTATTATACATACTCAGTGTATTACGTTAGTAATGAACAAACGACTATAATTAAAGCGCTGCGGGATGAAAATGGCGTCTAGACAGGAATGTGCGCACGGTATAAGTGAGCATTTACTTCGTAGGCCATCAATTTTGAAATTATATAGTTAGTCTAGATCTGTTTGGTCTATTTCACAGTAAGGTTGGATATCCTACAAATAAATTATATATATGTGTGAAGTGCGAGTGTGACTCGATAAGTGAGTGAATGAGTGAGTTCTAAACACTTTAAGAGCTAGCGTTTATATTCCACTAGTACTAGGCCTACGCTCACGTAGATTTAAATCAATTGCTATGGTGGCTGCCAACATACTACTACCACAGTATTTGAACGAAGAGGTATGCATGTACGTGTCTATAAAGTTTGCGGAGGTGTGTGTGTGTGTGTGTGTGTGTGTGTGTGTGTTGTGTGTGTGTGTGTGTGTATGTGTGTGTGTATGTGTGTGTGTGTGTGTGTGTGATTCGTCTGTGTGTCTGATTCGTCTGTGTAATATTTGAAGACTCCATTTGAAGTGTGAGGGTTGGCTAGCATGGCATTATTATAGGGGGCACATTGACCCTGGCAGCTGGTAGCTCTCCTGCTGGCAGTGAGGGGTCTGCATGGATAACTCCATCTGGAAAGCTGGAGGCTCCACTGGTTGTGCAAGGCTGCTGACTGGACTTTCAGTGTGTGTGAGGGCTGGCATCTCCACTGTCATTATATACATGTACTGCATGGGGTCCTATTGACACCTCCATTGGTCGTGTACTGGGGTTTAAAACGGTTCCATGCAGTTAGTCAGTCAGGTGGCTCCAAGTGTGGGGCTGGGACCATTGACCCCTAGGCTATTTTTGTGGAGGCTGGCTGCTGGCTCAACTTGCAGTGAGAGAGCTGGAATCTCCACAGTTATCAGACCCCTGGCCTGCTGGCAGTGTGCGAGTCTGATAACTCCATCTGTGGGCAAAGTTCCATAGGTAGTGTTTGGAGGTGTGTGTGGTGCTCTTAGTTCATGGCTCCTCTGAAAGAGTTGGCCAGGCTACCAACTCCACTTGCAGTGTATAAAGGGGAGTGTAAAGAGTGTACAGGTGGATCAGGTTGTATGTAGAGAAGTGAATAGATTGCATATGTGTGTACAGGGGAATGTATATAGAAGTTGTGCAGAAGGGAGTATATATAGACAGGGGGATGTGTAGAGGAGTTGTAGAAGTGAATGTGTATAGAGGGTTAAATTGTACATGTACTAGTGGGGAGTAGGAGAGGGGAGTGTGCAGGGGATGTGTCTTGGGGAGAGTGTAGAGGGGAGTAGAGGGGAGTGTGTATGTTGTGTAGAGGGGTTGTGTAGAGGGGTGTAGAGAAGAGTGCAAAGATTCTACATGCACAAGAGGGAAGTGTACAGGTGAAGGGTGTATGTTGTACAGTAGAGGGGAGTGTATATGTTTTGTAGATGGGAGTGTGTACATTGTGTAGAGGGGAGTGTGTATACGTTGTGTAAGCAGATGTGGTCATAGTTCTATGTAGTCCTATTTACTACTACAAAAGAAGGCTGGTACCACATTTTCATTATCAGTTTGATTCATACAATGTACTTGCATGGTAAACCACATTGTCATTACATGTATTTGGTTCATACAAAGCTGTAAGTCTAGCCAATGCTCTAGGATTGAAGTGTTGCAAGTTTTTTGTAATTGAGTCAAGAATTTATAAATTTTCAAAAAGTTCCAAATCGGTTGGGGTGATGTACAATTCAAGGCAGCTCACAACACAGATGCATGAAAGCAAATGCAGTTATACATGTACATAGTCAGAAGGCTGCACGATACCACATTCTCATTACATGTTTCATACAAAGTAGTACTGAAATCTGGATCATCTTAGTGGCCAATACCCCTTGAAGTGTCGCAAAACTGAAAAAGCTGCATGCAAAGCTGTTGGGGCAATGTACAATGCAATAACTGTATGCTCGCATGCGTAGCATACATGGCAACTCACATTACAGTTGTAAACAGATAGTCTTCCTCTTCTACATAGTCCTATTTACTACTACAAAGGAAGGAAGGCTGGTACCACATTTTCATTCTCTGGTTGTAAAACTGGCCAATCAGTGCTTTAGGATTGAAATGTCGCAAATTTTGTACATGCAAAATTGCAAGACCTGCAAAGCTGCTGTGATGTAGGAGTTTACAGCGTTTCTCCATACCCCAAAGACTGGCTGAGGGGGGGGGGGGGGGGGGGGGGGGGTGGGGGGGGGGGGTGTGCTGGCCCTTTATAGAAACTATTCCTCTCTCTACATGTTACTTCCATACACCCTCTGCCCTCATTGTTTACCCGAACTCCCCCCCCCCCCCCCCCCCCCCCCTCCCCCCAATCTCCCGGCCAGCCTATGGGCCTGTAGGTAGACCCTAAGAAAGAGACCTTAGTGATGGAAAACAGAGACATCGTGGATCGAAGCTAGGGTCAACTATGGGTAAGGTTTTGAGCTAACGGTAATTATCACTAAGTCATCTTACCGAATATTTACCAAAATTCCTCTATGCCTATCGAGAGTTACGGCAGTAACTCTTATATGTCGTATCATGAATATCATTAAAAAAAACGCGATCCGCGTATAACTCACGAACCGAGAAACGGATAGTGTGGCTCTTTATTGCTATCGAGCCACAATGGAAAGACGATCATTTTCATGTTTTGTTCAAGTCGCCAAACCGTTTACTTTAAGAGAACAAAAAGGTCGCGTAGTTCTCGTTCCCAGACCGTATTTTGTCCATACGTGCGTATAACTCGAGATAGGAAAGGTTTTAAAGAGCGGCAGTTACACCAAAAAATGTAGAAAAATCCTACCGACTGCCCCTTGATGTCAGATATACATGTTTGGTATGTAGCAATAATTACTATACGTAGCGTTCCCATGACAATACCCATACGTATAATTAGACTTTTATGGTACCATTACTGGCGTTGTCAATATGCCTCCACGGGAATGAAAGTGTAGAAAAAAAGTGACTACGTCCTAAATCGAGACTATGAGTTAGAGTCCTCCCGAGTTCGGTACGATGCTGATGCTGAATAAAGGCGGACGTCTGCTCGTGATATGTACAGAGCAAATCTGGAGTCCAACCGAGCTTATAAGAGGCGGCGACATGAACAGAATTCTGACAAGATTCGAGCTTCTAAGAGGCTAAAGATTCAGGTGAATCGAAAAACCAATCGGGCTTCACAAAGGAGTCTATAATGGAGAAACTCTTCTGCTGCGCGTACAGCGATAAGGGCGCAATTCCAGAAGGGTAAGCGTGAGGCGGAGACAGCACGCTACAACGGAAATATAACTACCGCCAAAAGGTGAGTTGTGCATGGAATATTGGCACTTGTGCAGTTTCCCCCCCCCCCCCCCCCCCCCCCCCCCCCCCCACTTCAATTATTGACGTAAATCGTACAATACATATTGTAGTATATTTGTACGGTATTTTACAATGAAAACCGCGGGGTACGTACTTCTGAGATAATGACACTAAATTGACGCTCTTACTTAAGGAGGGAGGGGTTCCCCCTCCCTCACCCTCCCCCTTTTTCATTTCATTTCGTTCTAAAAGGTAGGTCAAATGGGAATGTTCACGGCTAGGTCAGGTCGGATATAAAAAAAAAAAAGAAAAGAAGGGGAGGGTGAGGGAGGGGGTACCCCTCCCTCCTTATGTAAAGAGCGTGAAATGAGCCACACACGCACTGGCGCTTATCCCAACGTATCGTGTAATCTTACTACACGACTTACGTCAATAATTGAAGTGGGGGGGGGGGGGGGGGAAACTGCACAAGTGCCGGAATATTATGGCTTGGCGCGCTACTTTTAGTCTAGAGCAGCTGGAAAAGTGCTTTACACATTGTGTTGCTAGGTGATGACATGTACAGCTGGATTTTGTCATGCTGCATAATGGGTGTTGCTACACAGTATTCATATGATTGATATAAGATGCACTATTTCTGTTACAGTTATGTTTATTATGCTTTGCAATACAGTTCAAGCCACTTTTAATGTCACCCCTAGTATAGTACACACAAATAATGCAAGACATGGGGTCGACATTATTATTGCTGTCCAATAAGATTGATAACCATCTGTTCAATATACTCTATGAGCAATCGTCTGCCGCAGATAGAGCATGCCTTCTCTCTTCTCCCCTCATGCTGCATCTTGGGTGTCAGTCATTCCCTCTGAAGGGCTAGGCCTTCATCTTCAGCCTTCATGAAGTGGTGGCTGGGCCTATAGTTAAAATCATTAATTGTTCACGTGCATGGTATATCGTGCATTATTCGTTTCCTGTGGTTTATGAACACAATTCACAAACAACGTGCAGGAAATGAATAATGCCCACAATATACTTTCCGTGTGAATGATATTAAGGCTTTCAACTTGACTCTGCATGTGAATCAATGGCAGAATTTATGGTTGCTTTCGATCATTTAAGTGATACAATTCTTTACAAAATCTATTTGCTACAGAATTTCTTGTTGATGAAATTTGCTGTGACATGTGATGTAACAGGACTTTTGGAACTGCATGTGTACATTATAGACTTTATTCACCATAAGAATTTAATTGCTTTAAATTGGATCAAACTGTACACAAGTTAATCGAGGGAAGGGCACAGTGTTATTCCAAATAAATGTATTACATTTTTGGTGAATATGGTCTATACATGTATATGTATGGCAAATGCTGTGTGGTGTACATGTACATGCTTGAATGGGTACCATTTATACATGCATGTGCATCACAATGGTCATTTGGAGTTTGCTTTGTTCAAGTGCTGATTGTTAGACACTGGAGCCTTGATTGGTCACAGCTGCTCCACAACCTGCTCAGGGAAGAGCTTGGTAGTGCCCAGTCCTTTGTGATTCCAGCCCGGTTGAAATTACTATTGTTACTTTAAATATATTTATCATCTGCAAATGACATGCATGCAAAATGACTTTGCAGTATGGCACGTATACAAAAGGGATGTTAGCCTCCCTGCACCACCTTATTTTGGTGATCTGGTAGTAGGCATAGAGGCTGATGTTATTGTTCGGCCATCCATCAAACAGGCTCAAACAAAATTCTGCCGGTCCACTGGGAAGCTTGTAGCTCCCTGTCAGTTGTGCAGAGACTCTGTATTCCAAGCATTCGACGCTGCATGAAACAAAAAATGGGCGTCTACTTGTGACAGCTACCATTCAAATGTTGAACCGATCCAACCGAGCTGCAAGCGTGTAAATTTTTGTTGTAGAGCAGCTGCAAACGTGACATAATTGTAAGCATTATATAGCTATGCAATAACATGGTGCAGGATTTTGCCACATGTGTTGTCCTTTTTTTTTTTTTTCTGCATGAGGTTCACTATAATAAAGAAGGAAACAAGATATATCATTCTCTCTGAGACAGTTGCTGTTATATAGGAAGACAACGATGTAGTAAGAAGGAAGGGAACAAGTGATTGGAGATACAATATTCCTATAAATGTACAGAAGTGCTAAATATAGTATTTATCATATCTCCAATCACTTGTTCCCTTCCTTTTTACACAACCATTGTCCTAAATCCTATATACCAACAGCTTTCTCAGAGAGGATGTTTTTCAAGTTTATGTCATCTTGTACATTAAAAATTACTCGGCGAATTTGCCACAACACGTGAACATACATGCACTTCAAGCAAATAACTATTCTATTCATAACACTTTACTAGTTTCATTAGACAGTATAAGTGTTCCTTAGCTATTACTTGTCTTTTCTCATGGTGTTGTATATGCACGTACTTCTATATGCATGGAAAATGAAACAATTTCAAATACTAATGTAAGTATGTTCATGTTCATGTACAAAAAGGTTTAAATGTACATCAAAATCATTAACTGCATAGAGAATTTCATTCATCGGGGTTCAAACCACAGGGAAATCTGAACTCTTGTCCATGCTCATGAAACCACTTGTTGCACACTAAAAACAAAGTCGTGAAATGTAGCATTATGACGAACTATGCAGTTCTCTACTGATAAGCCTCAAAACAAAGTGGGTGTGCATGTCCTGGTAATGGATATGCCTTTGCACCATCAGACAATATACTCTCTAAAAGCTATGAACACTTACCCCATTTAGAGCCCACCAATACAGGGCAACCTGCATGCAAAGTCCTCAGATCTTCTTCGCCAGACTTCTTCAGGTTGAACCAATAGGCAGCATCGCCCTAAATGGAAGGTGATCAGAATCAGGTCCATGCATGCAGTGAGAGCTATGTAACAACAACCAACATACCTTGGTAGGGACCACCCTTGCACCAATAACAGGGAATACAGTAGCACCACCAAGCTCCACATCACTCATCTTGAGAGAGGAAGGATTATTCACACATACACTGTACAACTTACCCAACAAACATTAAATCCTTACATAAATCAGAAGTGTAGCAATTCTGTTTCCTGTCCCAAGTTTGATAAACGTATCATCTCCTGTCTGTGTGTAGGCAACAGAGAAGGCAGTAATATGTATTCACCATGAGTGGTTATGTGCAAAAATTGATACACTTGCCACATTAAGTACCAATTGCCTCATTAGAAGAGGCCTACTAATATCTTACTAAGGCGCAGTCATAGTGAGCTTCGTAATGGCCTCCTATGCCATAGTTGACTATCTGAAGAATCTCAGCTGTATTAATCCCAAGGCCTGTTACATCTTCAATGTGTTGGTCAATACTAGGAATGTAGCCTAGTGGATCATCTGATGGATCCAACCATGCACTGAAGATGACATGACAGGGAGGAAAGAGGAAAAAAATAACATTAAGCATAACTTCTTTGACTTAAATGTAAAGGTATGTTTACATGTACTTATTTGAATAAATTGTTACACCTCAATACGAAAGAATATATTAGTGGCATGTGACAAAATAAAGTAATAATATATTCTGTGTGTCACAAGCAAACTTATAATGGCTCACGATAATAACAGTAACAGACAATTACTGGACACAACATAAGATTACTTTGTACCCTTGAAATGGCTGGGGATGGATGGGAAGGCCCCCTTCCACCCCTTCCCCATCATTGATACTTTCATTGACAATTTTTTTAAAACCACAGCACTACTTGTATCTCATTCACACATGCACGTTGTGAAAACTGGTACATGTATAGGGGTATTTAATTGGATCAGAATCTGCATGAGATTTGTGCATGTGACAGACACATACAAAGATGCTAAAATGTTGCAGGCAGAACTTACTTCTTACTTATGCGGTATTCCGCATACAGCTTGTTGCCTTCAGAATCGAACACTCTGCTTCTTTCGAGCTGGAGGGTGTGTATGAAAGATACCTTATTGACGTGATAATGCACAAAGCAAGTTACATTCAATGCCACTACATGGCTTATACAGTGTATGTTACTATGACCTACATCAATGACACTGGATATTGCCCTTCCTTACTGGCTTATCATGCATGTTGCGACTTTGCTGTCAGTTTTAGGAACTGAAGAGTGATGGTCCCCTAGTTATATACAATATAGCTGTGATGACACTTAGATATCTTGTTATGTATGAGAAAAGTTCTTACAGAAACCATGAATGGATGCCATTTTTTAATGCAATGCACCACTTTGAATGCAATCCTACATGACATTAACACTAGTTAGTACCTTAATAAAGCATACTGACAAAACCACAAGAATGCTGAAAGCCCATTCATAAACACAAATTTACTCTGTATGCTGCTATTCACCTCGTTCATTTTAGAACAAATTTTTCTAATAAGAACTTGACCTATAGCTCATACATCATGTCTTCTAAATACAAAAATACTCAGCATCACACATGTACTCAGTTGCTTCATAATCAAGGAATAAATTAACCACAAACTGTTTAATTCCATCAGCAAGAAGACAAGCTACAGAAATATTGCTTTAATGGTTACCGGTAGTTATGAGTATTTAAAATCAAGTACATTAGATTTCAACCTAAAATAACTCCAAAATGGAAGTGGCCAGTTTTTTTTTTTTTTTTTTTTTTTTTGTATGTATATACATACTTTAGAAACATGAAATACATACAATTAGATGATACTTAACCTTTAATCTCCAGGCAGCGGTCCTAGATCTAGGATCGCTACGGTCCTAGATCTAGGATCGCTACGGTCCTAGATCTAGGACCACCATATTACAGCTTCGATATTAATTGAAATAAACATTGTATTTTCTAACTTAATATTTTATTATTAGCTCCAATCATATTTGGATAAGTATTAGTTAAGAAGAAAGCTTAATAACAATTCGTTTATTTTCTAATATGATTGCATCAGAATGCGTTTATTGCAAAAATGGTGAAAAAAGTGACGAATGTTAATCGGTTACTTATTTTTGCTTGTAACTTCACATCCATATGTGCTCTATTTCAGGGGAACACATTTTAACATTAGTAAAACACTGCCCTATAACTTTACTCTGATTTATGCAAATATTATGCTTCAAACATTATATATGATGAGATAAACAAATTAGGTTTGAGTGAAATCTATAAATGAGTGCATTTCAATGAAGAGCAAAATTAGCATTCAGGAGAATTTTTATAATTGACCTAGCCAGATCTAATCCTGTATGGTACTGCTAGTTAGTGCTCTTTTCTCAAATTAATTAACTAATTAAGTGTTGTGATTTTAATATGCAATTTTAATGAATTAATTATGTAGTTATTTATAAAGAGTTAAACATGGACTTTAATAAACATTTTATAAAAGCAATAATCTAATGTAACATATATACTTTGTAAACAAATTAGGATTTAACCCTTTCTCACCACTGAAAATGAGAAAATAGATACCTGCCTATAAGTGATTTACATGCATTTTGTGTTTACATTTTAGTTTAATGATATCAAATATTGTTCGAATATAATGAATACAATTATCAGTTAATCAGATGTTATACCGTATAATGTTATTCAGTGGTTTTTAGTGGCTAACATCTTATAAAGTGTATTTTTAATACTGATAGACAAAGCAAGTATTGAAAACCGTGGTACTATTGTGTTTGTAGCAAAATTGCTGCAACTAACACGTAGAAGCATTTCAAATGGTGCACCCAAAAAGAATTTTATGTAGTATTCATCTGAAGGAAATTCCTATTGATCCTGCCCAGGGGAATCAACCACACATTCCCTGGCCAATTCTCTTTAGATACCCAGCAGCATAATTATAATAACCTAAACCTGGTGTATCATGCAATGATCGGCATGGCAACAACATTGGGGCAAATCAATGGATGTATAGATACCAAGGAACGTGTTTTGAAGGTTGAATTCACCTTGCAGGGATTATGGACATTAAACAACCTTCTGAAGCTCTGAAATTGAGTAAATTTGAGCTAGTGGATCAAAAATGCAATGGACTTGTACGTAATATTGGCACGACATGCATGATGCCATAATTAATGCAGCTAGACTAAACTTGAACAGTTCCTCAGTTCTTCAAATAAACAAGTGATAGGCCACTTTGTGGTTGTACAGCCAATTGGCCCAATACCCATGCAAACAGCCCTTTTGTATAGAGACATTCAATACTACTGACTCGCTATACAATAATGTTATTCTGTGCATGCATGGCGGCACTGTAGAGTATCTCTACAACTTCAGCAATACCATGCCCTTCCCCCTAAGTAGTCTGGCTGTGGTGGTCATTCTCCATTTCGTCCTTAAACGTAACAAGATTATGCAAAAGTAATTCCATATCGCAAAAACCATGCCCCCCGGTTATACAAACCCGTTCCCTTTGATCGCTTCTCTTGTCGGCTCCTCATTACTACTGAGGGCGCTGTAGCTATCCTTGTGACTAGTAGAGGCCTCTGAACAACCTTATTCAGCATTCTCACAGAGATCACACCTCTCTGCATATTGTACCGCCCGATCTCTCCAGCTAAGCCGTCTTTATGAACGCCCTCGACGTTTTCCTCTGTGGTTGTGTCGTTTGACCACTTAAAGTTAATCCGACACTTATGACATGCTCCTACGACATGTACAACACGTCTAGAACAAATCTTATTCCTTTTAATCTTCCCTACAACAGCCTCATCGACGGCGAAGTTCTTTCCCATTTTCGCGGTAATGCCAGCAAATTGATGGATGCGCAACGTTTGGATGCTTTTATCTCCTGACACAAAAAATACCATTATGGAAAACAACCATTTCTAAGTAGCCTGGACATATCTAGATAAGGCAGAGCTGTTTCAGAATTTTCAAAACAGGCGTTCCTTATTTTCAGCAGCTTAGTTTGTCGTCCTAGATCTAGGACGATCGTCCTAGATATAGGACGGTTGGAGATTAAAGGTTAAGTAATATCATAGCATATCCATATATAATAAATACACAATTAACCCCCCCCCCCCCCCCCCGCCCTAAAAGTCAGAACTGGAAGGAGAAAAAAAGTGTTCCTATTACAGAGGCAGCATCCAGAATTGATGACCATCATTTGACCAGCTATGCCTCAATTCCACCCCGGTCAACCATGCTCATCTACTATCAGTTGCATCGTGTCATGCTTCCCCATGGCTAGCTGTAATGCCATCAAGGGGTCTTAATCTTAGCTTGGATCTGGATGAGTTCCTGGTTGCTTTAAAATGCTGGCTTGGGATTAACACATCATCACAGCTACATTGCCCTTACTGTCCTGACCACCAGCTGGATCCTCTTGCCATGATGTGCAAAGGGGGTGCATGGTGATGTTGTTTTTGCCCAGTTCTATCACAGGGCGAGGTTGGGTGGTCAGCTTGAGGTAGGTCATGGATATGTGGCTGAAAGTTCACCCAGTATAGGCCGGCAGACATCCTAGTGCCCAACTGGATGATTGTGAAGCTGAAGTGTGCAAGCACAATGCCAATGATGCCAAGTACACAGAGTTGGTTTCGGTCTGCATACCCTTGGCAGTAGGGACCTATGGTTGATGGGGTGAAGCTCAGGGTTCCATTTCTCGGCTGGCTGCCTGTCTGGCTTTGCAGTTGCAGTGCAGCGCAAGTCAAAGGCCATTCCAAGCATCTACCAGAGACTGAACCTCACCCTAGTTCTCTGCAATGCCAGAGCCTTGCTATCCCGTGCTAGGTTTCAGCATTCAGTGGGCGAGGGCTGAAAATGTTTAGTGTGTGTGTGTATGTGTGTGTATGTGTGTGTATGTGTGTGTGAGTGTGTGTGTCTCTTTCATTTTTGTGTAGTCTAGGTGGTAGTATAATTATACAAGTATATAAAAACATTCTCTATGAGAAAGTTGGTAGTATATAGGAATTGAAGTTAATAGTGGTGTAAAAAGCAGGGAAACAAGGGTAATGATAAGGAAAAATGAAATAGTCCTATATTTAGCACATGCATGCACAATGTAATGTTCCACAATGTGTGCCAAGTATAGGACTATTTCATTTTTCCTTATCATTCAACCCTTGTTTCCCTGCTTTTCACACCACTATTGCCTTCAAATCCTATATACAAGTACCACCAACTTTTTCATAGAGAATGTTTTTATAAATATACTTGTTTCATTGCTTTTTATTCATAACTGGATGCATATACATGTATATGCTTTCAAAAGCAGATCATGATATAAGCTAAATCCATCTCTGAAGAGTCTCTTCTGTTTAAGTATAAAAGACTTATCATCCAGAATTGGTGACCATCAATTTCTGAGGCTCAGCTGAACTTGAAGCCACTCAGAATCAGAAGGATAAAATGCAACAGTGTCACAAAAGTGACGAACCTCCGCATCAAACAATGCCAGGCCAGCTTACAAAAGGTGGAACAATGAAGTAAGAGAAGGAGTGCAATTTGGGGATCTACTGAACCCACCTCTGACATCTGGGACAGTGATTTGACCTCCTTGGCTTGCTTTTGAGCAAGGAACTTGGCACATAATATTGCATCCCCAATAGGAGCACCCAGGATCTCAAAGTTAGTCTCATAGCTGGAAAGCCCTCCATGGCCCCTCGAGAAAAGAGTTCACACTTGGCCATGTTGATATATACCCCAAGGAGAGACCAAACTGCTGAATTAGGTGGATAGCATGCTTCACTGCATCCTTGGGACCTGCCAGAGTACCATCATCAAGGTACCACATATTAAATAATAGTTCGGAACATTCACTGTCTGTCGCAATGGACTGGACAAGCTTATGCCGAACTAGAGAGAACAGGAGAGGACCCAAAGGGTCCCCCTGCTGAACTCCCTGCTCCAACCCAAGAGTACCCATGGAGTACCACAGGGTGGGATGCTGCCCATAGCACCAAAAAAACCATCGGAAAAGTTCTGGGAAATGGGTTGCACACTCTTCTAGAAGGGCTTTTGGTGAAACCTTGTTTAATGCATTCCTCAGGTCCACCTTACATGCCACAAAATCATCGTCATCTCAGTGATCCCTAATACACTGGCACAGACCATGTACCAACTTTTCCACTCCTGCTGGACAAGTCACACCAAGCTGAAATGGGAAAACTCAGAAGCCTTGACTCTAGCCATGGTACAGCGACATTTTCCCCATTGTACATTAAAAATAATAAAATATTATAATCAAAACTAATAACACACGACAAACTACAACCTAACTAGTAAACTATAGGTTATGATGTATCCATCAACCATCTAAAAAGAGCTCTGATACTTTAGCACGGGGACCCGCCCTTGCAAGAAATGCTCTGGCATTCGAGTGCACAAGGGAAAGGTTGAGTCTGCTATAAATGCTGTCCAGAGTGGTGGAAGTGGTGGAATTAGTCTGGACTAAAAGGTGGGATGCAAGTTTCTTGAATTTGTTAGAGGCAAGTTGTCTCCAGGCCCCAAAGGATTCAAAAACAAGGGGATATGCAACTCCAACCTAGTTCTTCACAAATCCCTTGTATCTTGCGCTGTTCTGTGGCAAATGCTGCAGAGCCTGCTGAATGTCCTGCTTCGGAAACAATGTCAGGTTTTAGCAGAGACGACACAGACGCAGCAGGTTTGCCATTGAAGCCCCAATTGTTAACTAGAATGTTTGCCGGTCTAGATTGTTTCTGGTCATGACCAAGGTCACCGCCAGCTTCCAGCTTAGGGTTGTACAAGGCTTTCTTGAAGAGTTGATGCAAAGGTGTCACGAAGGTGGTTATGGCGTGCAATTACATCACTACCCATCTTGCAAGTTAGAGCATGGTGAGCCTCAAGGGCCTTGGTCGGGCAAAGGGCACACACAGAGCCAGGCTCACAGAACTGAATACCAAGCCACCATTTGATGGCAAAATGAGATTCGGATGGTGTTAATACAAGCCTAAGGCCAGTGATGGTGTTACACACAACCAAGAGCTACACTGTAGCATGTGGGGATGAGACGGAAAGAATATATGTCCCAATATTAATATGCATTCATATTACTGAGTGGTCATTGCGTCAGTTTCAAATTGGGCAAGTTTAAATTGTTAAAATTCGAAAAAATAATAATATTTAATAACCATTTGTCAGGAATTTCAGTTGGTTTTTATATCTTTGATTTTGAGTTTATATTTAAAAAAAAAATCTAAATTAAAGATTCAAAGCCGCTGGCATTCATATCATCGATACTGACGATGCAGGCACCGTACTGCAGAAGAACCGTCCCTTCGAAGTATAGCAAAAGGGGGGGGGGGGGGGGGGGGGAGGCTTTATTGAGACTATCGTCGTGCATGGTAATTTTTTTTTTTCGGACTGCACACCGTTAATTATCGCTACTAGCGCTGTAAACGTTTATTGTTTACATTAGCATATGCATGCATGTTATCATACATAACTATAACAATTTCCAGCACCCTTTTTACTTGCTGTTTATAAATAATTTCCCTTGATTACGAAGCACTCTCCGATCCTGGCCCATATACTTTCCCGTTGCAATCGCCCCGTGTAATAGATGCGTGCACGTATTCTACATTTCCCACGGTTACTAAGTGCCAAATTCTAAATGCATTCATACGTACAGCAGCTTACGTACACACTGTATGTAAATCATTGTGCGTACCATGCCAATGGGCCGTGCGGAGTAATTGTTTATACATTGTACATTGTATAATGCAATTTGAATTTCCTATGTGCACGCCTCAAAAAGATTGCAGTCAATTAATTAAACATCAAACGCACCATTTTATAGGTCAATAATAATTTACTTCCGCTGTGTGAAGGCATGCACAGGCAGTTTCATCTATCGATACAGTATACACATTCTACAAAGGTGGGGTTTTGTACCTTCGATGAAGCAAGCTCTTTTAGTCTGTTCATCTGAGTCAGAGAAAGGAGGTCCCTGAACATATAGATGACTGGATCCACATGCAATACTTCCACTTTCACAGGGCTGAGAACCAAACGAGGGTTGTGGTTTTTATCATCATAATAACAGATTAGCTTGTGGTGCAGGCCTTTGGGCTGTGGACAGATAACCAAAGTCATAACACCAAAATCTCTGCCATATCAGGCAGCTAGCTCCAGGTTCCTATAGCTCACCATGGGGTCTGCCTGTCGACATAACTCTTCATAGCGCGAATCATAGTCAGGATCACCTGATGTTTCGGCCACATCAATGTATCCGTGTGATGGGTCTGGGGGAGGTGGGGAGAACAAAGAAGTCAAGAAGAGACGATAACGATAGAGGCGTAAAAACCATAAAAGCAAGCCGCATCATATGACGCGTATACGCAAATCAAATGATACTGTGCGGGTTACGAGTATTTAATTGACTCGTACATGCAAAGGTCGTCGTTTTATAGAACGTTGCCTTTGTAGAAACCGATAATTGCATTGCATATCATATTTCGTAAGTGACTTCGAAACCACTTTGGTATTAACGTCGAATGCATGCACTGTGTAAATTGGTATACGCATATGGCTACTAGTTTTACCGTTACGCGTTACATGCACAGATGCACGGTAACTGCTCGCTATAACTTTAAACTATACATGTACATTTCTTCGTTCCATATACAGCTGTCGGGCAAACGTTGCATGATAGCTTGGAATATTTAGTTACTACAAGCAGCGCTCGCTCATCTAGATAAGTAGCCAAAATGCATTCAAGCGAGCCGTTTCATTTGACTATGAACAATAATGCACACTCGTTCTTTTTTTTGTTTTTAAAAATTAGTTTAGTATGTCAGTTATTCACCTATCTTTGTTACGTGAGACCCATTGGGAGGGATCGATTTAATTGACGTACCACAGTTGGAGGAAACAATAAAAGATGGCATGAGTTAATCGGCACTCCCAACCACTTTGCTACGTGCAAGTAATTAACGTACGCGCATGCGCGCGTGAGGACAGTTAGAGAGTTGCACAGCAAAAAAATGCGTCAAATCAATTATTGATTCACAATTGATTTCACAGTAAAATCAATCGCAAATCAAGTGCACCTGATTTTACTATGAAATCATGCGTTGATTTAACAGTTGATTAAAAAATCCGTTGTTAAATCAATAATTGATTTGATGCGTTTTTTTGCTGTGTTGGTTATGTAGTGACGAACTGGACGTGAACGTTGTGTTGTATTGGGCTATTCATCGTTGTCATTCATTTCTGTCAACAAGACCTGTACAATAGGCACCACGCTCCAAATATCCTCATTCCAAATTTTTGGCATCCTTCAGGATTTTCTGTTTACCCTCGCGGCAAAAGTTGATTAAAAATTTAGTAGTGTGCTAGCTTGTGGCGAGACGTTATGCGATGGAAAAGAGGGCAGAAGACGAAATAGATGTATACGAAATAACATGGAAACTATACCCTCAGCAGCTCAGCTTCAACTGCCCATTAGCAACAGCTAGGATTGCTGCAGATGGAAATTATTTCTTTTGATCTGTTTCTCTAGCTGTAACAGGATCACACGTGATCCACAAATCAACGCATGCAATGTTATCCTCCCTTGATCCCCAGATAGCCTATGGAAAACTATATGAACCTATCAAGGATGCAGACTCTGGCTATGGAATTGGAGGTCATTTCAGTAAGCATCATTGCTAAATACATATATCTACCAAATATGGAGAAACATTATAACGGCTCAAGTATTCGCCACATGAAACTAACCATGGCTTGCATCAAGATGAAGGCGTATATACAACTAACTTCAACAAACATTTTGAACCAGATAAATAAAATGTCTATACGTGTCATTCAATGCAGCTACTCAGCATCAGTTCAAATATTTCTATCATTGCGTGTGTTCATTTAGTAATTACATAACGGCCATTTTAAAAAAAAAGCCTCATCCGCTTTCCTATAAGGCCAGTGATTATTCGGAATTTAAACAGTTTTATTCTAGATTTCCATTATCAATAGAAATGCGTAAGGCGAGAAATGGCTGCCTATTTTCTGTGACACTGGTCAAAATGTGTTTGCTCACGTGGTTAATGGAAGTTCCCTTACATACAGTATAACATCACGTACCTCTGTACGTGATGTTATAGTTCACTAACTTGTACTTTTTAATTTTATACGTGTATAGCTGTGTGTGTATGTGTGTGTGTGCGGTATGCGTGTGTGTGTGTGCATGACATGCATGTCGATGTGCGTGTGCGTTTGCGAGCGATTGCAAGCGCGTTTGGGTCTGTTATCACGTAACAATGATATAGGCGCATTACTATACATGTATAGTTTAAGTGCTTCTTGTTATAGCGCCAGTGGCGTAACAAATTAAGCATTGATTTCCTTGCGGAAATTATAAATTGAGGATTACGTACGCATGCACGTTAGCAAACACATTATTTTTAAAAATGTACGTATATGCATGCTGCATGATCTATTGGGGGGTTGTACTTAAATTTCACAGAAGTTCGGCTACGTGCTCCACCAATATCAACATGCTTCATCATGCATGATGCAAATGTGCCCCACAGGGCCACAGCTTACCATTCTGTAGCAATAGTTTGGTATAGTGTTCAGTGTTGTTCATGTTATTCAACTGTAGGAGGGTGAGGAAATAGGTAAGGTGTTATTCAACTGTGGGGTGAGCAAAAAGAAAGGATCTATTTAACTGAACAACTGAACTGATTGGCATATACACGCAATATGCCGGTCACCACGTCCAGGGAAGTGATGGTGTTAAAAAAGACATCCTATATGGCATGTGTTCCATTGTTAGTACATAGGGGTAGTGTGGTTTGAATTTGTGTTGAATTTATAAGTATATACTAATGGTTAGGATTTATTCAAAACAATGTTATACGACTAGAGGTAAAAAGTCATCGTTGATTTATAAATTCATGTCGCAGACATGCAAATTGTCTGTTCAGAGCATATATACGAAGGATGGCTATAGGTTTATATGGCGGCGGATCGTTATCAGTCATGCAGTTCGGTGTTGCATCCTTTAATTTCCCCCGCTTTTTTTATTTGCAATATCTATAGAAAGTTTTTGAAGCTGATCCGATCCGATTATTATTTTTTGTTAATAATAACGTATTTACCTTGCGTTATCGCTCTGCATGCAATACATACTCGCAGATCACCTTTGCTCGAACATTATAGGTTTAGTGACAGTGTCAGATCATAAATCAACTGAACGTTATTCCACTATACATGCATGCATGTATATGTACATGTGAATTGTGAAGGATTATACTAGCTGCACGAAAGAATATAGTGGTATAGTATAGTCACATGTAAACAGATTCCAACATCTAACCCTTTGTTATTGTCATAATCAGTAGTTGCAAGGAAGCAATACTATCTGCATGCACTCCATTTGCATGCATGCAACGATTTGCATGCATGCATATATTGAATGCGTGCACCAATTTAGGTGCACACGCACAGATAGTAAAACTGAGTATCCATGCAGGCCTTAGTACTGATTATATATAACAGCGAATGCACATCCATGCATCAGTGCAATTGGTAGACCAGCATGCATGGGCAGCAAGTTATTTCTAATCTCTTCATCATGCATTTTCCATGCATGCAATTGAGAGCTGGTTTGACTATCTTCGCGCGGATTAATGGGTAAACTGCACCGCTTCAAAGCATTCATTATACAACAGTGGTTCAATCATGTTCTTGCACCGTATTTCTTGCATAATGAACAGTTAACTTCACTTAATTAATCGCAGACTATGACAGCATAATTGGATCACCATTAACCGCATGCATGCACAGATTAATGCTCGTAACTAGTGAATTTAAAAGCGTGGAAATTGTAACTGAGCGTTGTCGGAGGTTACCAAGGCAAATATAGAGTCTATATATAAAATCGCCGAGCTTTTTTTCATGTATACTGATAGAACTTATACGTATAGAGCGGTTTAAACATGCAACCACGTAATGCCGCGGAGTGCTACTGACAAAGAGAATGAGGCATATCCCACTGAGGGTTCGAGCAAGGATTGTAATAGTTAACAATTCCCTTGGTTAGAGCTACTGCCTACTAGCTGGTTCAAGTAGACAACGATAAATGAAAATAACAGATTACATTGCAGTGACACTGCCATTCTGCCAATGAGGCAATAACGGATATATTGTGTGCGCACAT
>OX442419.1:2968154-3055589 GCA_949361645.1 Spongilla lacustris | reverse complement strand
ACGTCGTACGAAATATAGGACTGAGGACGAGGAAATCACTCGTCCCCAATCCACTCGCGTCGTACGACGACTAAGTATGTCTGGCTTGCAATCAAAGTTCATCTCATTAATACTAAAATCCCTTATAACATCAAAGGATACAGTTTTAATTGTGTGCGATCGCTATCGCAAATGTGACTTACTGGTCAGGAGCAGACTACCGTTGCCAACTTGTCCTCTAGCTATGGCTGCTGTAGTGAGGTTATAGGTGTCTTGGAGACGTCCCAAAGCAACAGCTGCTCCTCTGAAGTCTACGGACGATGGGAACTGATCCCGGTGAACGGATAGGTTAGCTATTAGGTCTGAAAATTGAGTAGATGTATTGCTATCGAGGAGTTTCAGCCATCCATTGTAGTAACGATTGAGTAGTTGGAATATGCTTACAGGATGATGCAAATATTGAAATGGTTCTTCCCTAGATTTGCCCAATGAGCTATTAACTCGTTCTGCGAATCGTTCTAATTCTTCAAGTCTAATGAAGTTAAAAACAAGTTGTTCGACAAAGCCGGCATTGTGCCGTTTTTCACTCACCTTTCCTTTTCCTTAGAGATGTAAGCATTCAGAGCACCAAACAGCTGCTCCTCCGCGCTAACAAGACCCTCCATGTGAATCAAAGCGGTGAACACCTCACCCCGGCTGCATACCAGTAACGTAGCGATCAGCATGGCAACTTTGACAAGTTTCGAACACATATCTTCCGCGCGTAATATCACTAAAGTCACAGCTTTGCTTTTTTTTCTACTAAGATTAAAGACAAAAATGCTGTCGTTTTCCTTTATATTATTATAATACATACTCAGTGTATTACGTTAGTAATGAACAAACGACTAATTAAAGCGCTGCGGGATCGATGAAAATGGCGTCTAGACAGGAATGTGCGCACGGTATAAGTGAACATTTACTTCGTAGGCCATCAATTTTGAACAAGTTATACAACTAATTATATAGTTAGTCAACTTAGTCTACATCTGTTTGGTCTATTTCACAGTAAGGTTGGATATCATACAATTAAATTATGTGTGAAGTGCGAGTGCAGGTGATAAGTGAGTGAATGAGTGAGTTCTAAACACTTTAGGAGCTAGCGTTTGTATTCCACTAGTACTAGGCCGATTTAAATCAATCATACTACTACCACTTTGAATGAAAAGGTATGCATGTACGTGTCTATAGTGTGCAGAGGTGTGTGTGAGTGTGTGTGTGTGTGCATGTGTGTGTGTGTATGTGTGTGTGTGTGTGTGTGTGTGTGTGTGTGTGTGTGTGTGTGTGTGTGTGTGATTCGTCTGTGTGTCTGATTCATCTGTGTGTCTGATTCATCTGTTTAATATGTGAAGACTCCATTTGAAGTGTGAGGGTTGGCTGGCATCTCCACTGGCATTATTATGGGGGTCAGATTGACCCTGGCAGCTGGTAGCTCTCCTGCTGGCAGTGAGGGGTGTATGGATAACGCCATCTGGAAAGCTGGAGGCTCCACTGGTTGTGCAAGGCTGCTGACTGGACTTTCAGTGTGTGTGAGGGCTGGCATCTCCACTGTCATTATATACATGTACTGCATGGGGTCCTATTGACACCTCCATTGGTCGTGTACTTGCAGTGTGTGGCTATTGTGGGGTTTAACAGTTCCACAGTTAGTGGGTCTGGTGGCTCCAAGTGTGGGGCTGGGACCATTGATTCCTAGGCTATTTTTGTGGGGGCTGGCTGCTGGCTCAACTTGCAGTGAGAGGGCTGGCATTTCCACAGTTATCAGACCCCTGGTGGCTCCCCTGGCCTGCTGGCAGTGTGGGGGTCTGATAGCTCCATCTGTGGGCATGGTTCCATTAGTGTTTGGAGGTGTGTGTGGCTCCCCAGAAAGAGTTGGGGCTGCCAACTCCACTTGCAGTGTATAAAGGGGAGTGTAAAGAGTGTACAAGTGGATCAGGTTGTATGTAGAGAAGTGAATAGATTGCACATGTGTGTACATGCAGGGGAATGTATATAGAGGTTGCGTAGAAGGGAGTGTATATAGACAGGAGAATGTGTAGAGGAGTTGTCAGTAGAGGGAATGTGTAGAGGGTTAGATTGTACATGTACTAGAGGGGAGTAGGAGAGGGGAGTGTGCAGAAGAGTGTCTTGGGGAGAGTGTAGAGGGGAGTAGAGGGGAGCGTGCATGTTGTGTAGAGGGGTGTATGTAGAGAGGAGTGCAAAGATTCTACATGTACAAGAGGGAAGTGTATACAGGTGAAGGATGTATGTTGTACAATAGAGGTGAGTGTGTATGTTGTGTAGAGGGGTGTGTGTAGAGGGGTGTAGAGAGGAGTGTGTATGTTGTGTAGAGAGGTGTAGAGAGGAGTGTGTACATTGTGTAGAGGGGAGTGTGTACGTTGTGTAAACAAATGTGGTTATAGTCTTTCTCTTCTACATAGTCTTATTTACTACTACAAAGGAAGGAAGCCTACCACATTTTCATTATCAGTTTGGTTCATACAAGTTACTTGGTCAAGGAAGGCTGGTACTATATTGTTATTACATGCCATACAAAGCAGTAAGTCTGGCCAATGCTGTAGGATTGAAGCGTTGCAAGTTTTCTGTAATTGAGTCAAGACTTTAAAATTTCAAAAAGTTCCAAATCTGTTGGGGTGATGTACAATTCAAGGCAGCACACAATACAGATGCATGAAAGTAAATCAGTGCGGTTATAGTCTTCCCCTTCTACATAGTCGTACAAAGGAGCCTTGCATGATACCACATTCTCATTACATGGTTCGTACAAAATCTGGATCATCTTAGTGGCCAATGCCTCTGGAAGTGTCGCAAATATTTTTTTGCAATTTACTGGATAGAAAATTGAAAAAGCTGCATGCAAAGCTGCTGGGGCAATGTACAATGCAATAACTGTATGCACGCATGCGTAGCATATATGGCAACTCACATTACAGTTCAGTGTAAACAGATGTACATGAAAGCAGATGTGGTTATAGCCTTCCTCTTCTACATAGTCCTATTTACTACTACAAAGGAAGGCTGGTACCACATTTTCATTCTCTGGTTGTAAAACTGGCCAATCAGTGCTTTAGGATTGAAATGTCGCAAATTTTGTACATGCAAAATTGCAAGACTGACCTGACCAGTGCCCAGACCTGGTTCAAATTCAGTGCCTTCTCCATGACACCGCACTAGTCCCTGTTCTGTTCTGTCTCCATCTCCAAGGTCCTCTCAGACTGTTATGTGTGGGTCACCTTGCTGAGTCTGCATGGCTTTATCTTCATGACTAGGGTAGGAGATGGAAGGAAAGTGGAAGGAGAGGATCATGGAAGGAGGGAAGAAGCGAGGATGGGGAGGGAGGGAGGGAGGGAGGGAGGGAGGGAGGGAGGGAGGGAGGGAGGGAGGGAGGGAGGGAGGGAGGGAGGGAGGGAGGGAGGGAGGGAGGGAGGGAGGGAGGGAGGGAGGGAGGGAGGGAGGGAGGGAGGGAGGGAGGGAGGGAGGGAGGGAGGGAGGGAGGGAGGGAGGGAGGGAGGGAGGGAGGGAGGGAGGGAGGGAGGGAGGGAGGGAGGGAGGGAGGGAGGGAGGGAGGGAGGGAGGGAGCGAGGGAGTGAGGGAGGGAGGGAGCGAGGGAGTGAGGGAGGGAGGGAGGGAGGGAGAGAGGGAGGAGGAGGAGGGAGGGAGGGGGAGGAGGGAGGGAGGAGGGAGGGAGGAGGAAGTGGGTAACAGTGGCGGATCCAGGAATGGGAGAGGGAGGCACCGGTGAGGGTGTGGCAAGGGGTGGGGCGAAGTAGTAGGCTGGGCCGCCCCGGGGAGGGTGCGGGAGGGGGGCACCCCTCCCACCCAGCTAGGGGGTGTAGGGGAGTGCTGTAAGCTCCCCCAGACCCCCAGAAGCCAAATCCTTTTGCGTAGACTCCCCCCCCCCCCCCAAAAAAAAAAAAAAAAAAAGTACGTACATGTAAAATGTAATTACAGATCGAGGCTGGGGAGCGACAGATCAAGAGCTCAGCCGCTATATGTTCAATGTGCCGATGCATCGCCGTTGATAGCATGCACATGTACTTAACTGAACTCATCGTTTATTCGTTTAGAAAATACTTCATATTATCACATGACGTGTGGGCGTTAATTGCTTTTTTTTCCTCCACGGAAATATATGGGCTTATGCTCGGGGTACTTTCGATATGCTCTCTAGAGGGAAAATTGAATAACATACGCTAAACGGCCGGCTAATGTTACATACCTTTTGCCCGTAGAGTAGAATGCTATATTACGTCACGCGATAAAAGCATGATTCTAAAGCGCAGACATTCCGTGATACGGTTGTTCACAGACACACCTTCAATTTTGACAAAAAGAGGCGGAATTCTGGTTTTAGCGATCTACTACTTGTAAGCACATAACCTCGAAAGCAGTGTGAGTTTTGCCCATCCTTTTTTTGTTGTTCAAGTATCATTTACACGATAAGCGGCGTATTTTCAATCCTTGCAGCACAACTATCCTACCAAGTCCTTAACAGTTTGAGATACGCGTTTTTTTGAAGTTGTTCTTGTTAGGTTAATGATTTCTGCGTGCCATGATGTATTTTTTAATATTGGGTGACCTTCCGTTCAGGTATGTAAAACACATAGTTGCATGAACCTTCAGAGAATTGGCTCCTCGCAACTACTCGCGACACTTTCTGAAGGTTCAACTATGTGTTTTACATCAACGGAAGGTCATCCAATAATTAAAAAAATACATCATGGCACGCAGAAATCATTAACCTAACAAGAACAACTTCAAAAAAACGCGTATCTCAAACCATTAAGGACTTGGAGGGATAGTTGTGCTGCAAGGTTTGAAAATACGCCGCTTATCGTGTAAACAACAAACAAAAGGATGTCAAAACTCATGCACGCACGCACGCACACACGCACGAAGCACGATGTACGTTTGTTAAATACGGGCCATTTTTATACTAGAGGGTACACAATTTTGACATCTATACACAAGTACTACACAAGTAGAATACTAGGGATAATCTTGTCCTAACGGAGGACCTTTCCTGGCAGACTATCCTATTTACAGTGCTTTGAATATATACATGATACGAAATTGTGTAAGCTAATCACATGAGAAGCTCTCTCTTCCTGCCTACAAACTACAATCACTGACTTGATATGTACCTGTCCTGCAGCTCAGTACTGCTAATACACAATGCAAACACATACACACACGTACACACACACACACACATACACATCACACCAGCACACCGTACAACATAATTTTGCTAATAGCTTTCCACAATGGTGGTGCAAGTGACTCCTACTGATGAAGTTCCAAGTGTAAAGGTTCGCAGGCCCCTATTTAATCCATTCACATGATTAGATCAGCTGACTAGTGAAAATTCTACTCACAAATTTATGTGCATTTAAGCAGGGGATTATAATATTACTATATACCACATCGACAATCATAAGGAGAGTACTTTTAATTCCGTAATGGCACTCTTTACTTATTTCCAAATCTATAGATGGCTGTTCATTCATGATGATGGTGACGATCAAATCTTTGCAGAACTTGCTCATGCTGACACCCCCCATGATGTGCCTTGCATGTAGGGTGTGTAACCGATTTCCAGGTTTTGTAGGTTAATCGATTATTCGCGATTACCTATTCGGTCGACTATACATTTAGTAGAATAGCAGGTTACCGATTTCAGAATTTCCTTTAGTCGAAATAACCGGTTCTGTTTTTCTTAGTCGCGATTAGTCGATATTCGTTTCCTTCATACGCAGAAATCGGTACAAATCGATTACCCCTTTTTATATGCCCTTCGCTTTTCCCGCCTGCAGTACAAGGTTTAACTGATCAATAAACAGAAACATTGTTGACATGATGTAATGAACATTAGTCTGGGGACCCGGCTGATTTATTGCGTCTTACATCATTGTTAAACCCTCAACAGAATACTCGGTGCTGCCTGTATGTGCACGCGCAGTGGGCACGGCAATTTAAATACGTTCGCGTTCTCTGCAGTATAGTACACGTGAGTTAATCCAACGCTCTACGCACACTTTTGCACAGCAGCACAGGTGTCCAAATAATTAGGTACACTGGCTCTTTTCCAGACGTTCGGACATAACATTATGAATAACGTACATGTCTTTATTGGTGGCTTTTGTCATATGCGTAGAACGGTGTTCCACCCATCCACCCAACATGTTCTTTGGTGAAAAAATATCCTTCCACCGCCATTGAATTTATATTCCCACCAGTGGGTGTGGCGTCACTTTTGAATCCCAGTGCTATCTTATAAGGGACTTGTAACTGTTTTAATGTTGGCATAAGCAGCAGATAAGCAATAAAACTGGCTATACGTGTATGGACTTGAGAAACTGTGATTTATCTGGCCAATATAAAAAATCGGAAAAACCTCGTAAAACCTAGGTAATCGATTGCAAATTAATGTAGCGCTAATCGGCAAAATCGATTTAATGTTTCTAATAACCGATTTGCAAGTTGCTATTAACCTGAAAAATCGATTGGACCTTTTTTCATAGTCGAAATAATCGATTTTGGTTTATGAAAAAGGTTACACACCCTACTTGCATGTGTGCGATTCTCCATGCATCGCTTATTGCCATAGAGTTCACTCCCTACATTAGCATGGGATATTCCGTAGCTGCCTTCAGTAGGGTCCAGAGTAGAGCACCATGCAGCTCTATAGCTGTCTGCAATGGGGTCTGTAAACTCCCGTATACCTCCGTAGCAGTTAGCTGGCTTCATTCCGTCACAGCAGACTGCTATGGGGGTTCTGCCATATAGAATCCAGTCCATAGCTGAACAAGCAATATTAGTTCCATAGCTTATTGGTCCACATCATACAGTATTTGTTTCAGTGCTAGCTGTCGCGGCGGGTATTCCGTATGCATATAGGTCGCAGCCTCGCAGGACAGATGCGTGACATACGTCAACCTAATGTTTTGAAGGGAGAAAAACTTGCCAGAGCTAACGACCTACTAGTCAAAGCCTTCACTGTAAACTTGCTGCCACCTGCTTTAATGGACAGCTCCGGATCCGGCAGAGCTAGATTATACTGATACATTTAACTAATTCAAATGGTGCATATGCAATATATACCTCAAAGGTCGGACTTCGCTTATACATTCTGGGAAAATACAATTTTAATTGAAACTGATCACAAACCACTTGTACGTGTGCCACTTTTTTGCTGAAGTCACTTACATGTATAGATGTTCTTCCCTATTATAACTTATATAATTAGAATTATACATGTATATGTGATTGAGCTTTCAATTATCCAATTAAGTGCCAGGGACATTCTCGTATATGTCTGATGCCCTTTAATAGAAATCAGCGACAAGAACAACACAAAATTTCTCAAGAAGTATATTGTGACTCTTACCTCAGGACCCCCAGCTGCTAAACATCAGCTTGAGCTTTACTGTGCTGCCCGAGCCAAAAATCCAATCATGATCAAATGTGTACCAAATTTGGTTGGCCTGAGAAGCATAAACTTCCCTCTGCAAGCAAAGCTTATTGTATTGGTTGGGGGAGAGGACATGCAGATAACACTGCTGCATAACGAGTTCCATCTACTTGGGCAATTAATTTGTAGTACCTGATGAACTGATTAGAAAGTGATGCACTTGACAAATGGCACAAGGGGCTCCAGGATCTTGAGGTTTGGACCGAGGGCAACTTCAGGTGTGTGGTGGTCAGGTATTTCAAAGGGACTTACGGAGAAGGATCTAGGACTGTTTCATATGTGCCACTGAGCAGAACAAAGCCTAATGGTGAGCCTATGATTGCCTCAGGCTTGCTTCATTACTCATGGCATGCAGTAAGTTGGAGCTGACCTCTTTGAACAGAATGGAGCTATGCACCTAGCTGTTAGTGTCTGATTATTTACCTAGTTCAGATAGCCAATCTGCTGTCATTGCATGCTCACCTGAAGATAATTTTTTTTCTTGGTTCAGCATTCCTGAGTTGTGGTTAGCAACAATGCATGAATGAGCGCAATTTGCATCTAGTCATGATCATATGCATTTACTGTCTAGTACAATTTTGAGCACGTCCCCAGCAGTACAAGGTATCCGCAGGGTAGTAAAAGAGCAGTGCAGATGATGGATGACATTGACCTAATTGAGCTAGCTTTAGGACGACCCCAAGGCCCTGGTTTGGACATAGTCCTGCAAAACTGCTGGCAGCTTAATATGCTGGTGTGGTCTTATCTGAAACTGTTGAGGCCATGCATGAACAGCACAAAGCATACAAATACCCAATAAACTCACTTATGATCCTGGGTTTTGGCAATGAAGTATGGGTGACAAACTTTGATGACAAAGGTGAACCAATTCGCGCTCTAATCTCATCCACTGGAAAAAGTTAGAAACGTCCAGGATGGGAATTCAGGAATTCCCAGCCAGCATGCAGTCTTGCATTTTGTTCGATGGTCATAAGGCTTTTCCACACTGAATAATCAATTCCAGGCTGGGAAAGCCTGGGGTTTTGATTGAACTGACCCTGGATTTTGTTAGCAAAACCCAGCCTGGACGTTTGTAACTTTTTCCTGTGCTCACAAACACAGACTCCTAGACCTAGGTCATACCGCTCCATCAGGGCAAGTTAGGGGAAATAGTTCGCATTTAGTGCCAGTACCAGAGCCGGCACCTGAGGAAGGAAAAATCCTGCACCCTACCTCATAATGACGCCACGATCCAGTGGCGGCGGAACCGGTCAGGCCGACCAGGCCATGGCCTGACCAATCTTGGACCAGAGCTCATTAAATATTCATATGATCATTAATTAACCAATATTCGTAATTCGAGTATACGTATGCGTAAGCGTACGCGCGCGATAGTATAACAGCTAGTGTAACATATACTCACTATGTATACGTATAATGGAGGTGTCCTATTGTGTTCGGTAAATAGTATGGCAGGCTCGATCTTGGAGCATCGCCGCTATGAGGCGTGCGATGTACCCTCACTACCAACAGCCTGTGTTATTGTGTCTTTGTTTCTGTATTTGGTACTACTGTAAGTGCAAGTACGTGATACAAAATTAATATTAATAATATATACGTACATGCAAATTTTAATAGCTTGGAGTTAGCAGCATTGCAATATAGTCTGCGAGTATTAATATTCACAGAAAGTCTGACATACTGGCAGCTAGCAGCGATTGTCGATGCATGTGTCGAAGGTTTCATCATCTGCCGATAACTTTCTGAAGCGTTCTCTTGGTACGAAGAGCATGCCAGTACACATGGTTCAATTCCTGCATGGCCATGGCTGCATTACAATGAAGGTCAGGATATCGATGCGAAGCGAGATGTAACTGCAAAATGAGGTCCATCATTTGTAAGCTATCATAAAGTTTCTAGATATCAGTAGACTCTACCTGCACTGATTTAATGCCATTCTATTTCAGACCTCTAGAGGCTTTTGCAACTGGAAGGATTTTACCAATTCGTGAGCTAGGCATATCTTAGATAGGCACTGCGGAATCCTTGATTTTAGACCGTAAAATCCTAGACGTCAGAAGAAAATTTTTCTGTTTGCAATTTTAAAAATATTTATTGACACCATTTGGTAAAAACGATCTGGTAGCTTCATTGTGCTTCATTGTGGCTTACTATGCATTCAGAACGACTACCGAATGCGTGAGCAATAGACCAGACTAGTTTTTAAGTTTTAAAACACGCACCGTATTTATTAAGTGTTGTTCAAATCGAATATAGTTTTCTGGCCACGATTTTCGACTCCAAAACGCTGCGTCCCCTCCACGGTAAGTACTCTCCCCTCTAGATAATTCATTCTTCTATCTTTCTACGAAGTTTCATAAAGACTTGACGAAGCGCAGGGTACCTTCTACGATGCGCCAGTTACTGAACATCTTTGGACCGATACATCAAATGGTACTATCGACCAGGATCTACAGAAACATCATTTTTTATAACTTAGATAATAACTTTTGGGTTTGGATCACTAAAAATGTCGGAATTCCTATCTGAAACTGAATTTTCAGGGTCAAAACATTAAGGTATCTTCAGGTTAAGGTTTTTGGCTTACAACTCAACAAATAGTTCGACTTAAGAGCTACTTTTTGTTGCACAGATAGCTCATTATAGTAGCTTTATATATGGAATGTTTGAACTCTTAACTCCAATTCGTTGTGAAGTTAGGATTGTTTTTATGATATGAGTGCTGCTTAGCATCATTACGGCCGAATTAATTCGACTTAATACCGCATCCGTGAGTTAAGTGGGTACAAATTTAGGGGAAACTAAAAACCTAAAAGATCCGCTAGCAATAAAATCACAGGTACTGGTTGTAAAATAAGTAGAGTAACCTTTTACACTATGTTCACATTATAATTTATGAGAGTTGCAATGATCGCAGTTTTGATGCACAGACTTTAAATAGGCATATTGCGGTACTACACTTATCATTTTATCATTTTGCACCCCTTCCCTTCTTGACTGTAAATTCATAAGCATACATGAGCCATCTATATCAATGCAGCTCTTAGTTTCCCTAATAATTAAAATTACATGTGCATGAAGACTCGCAAAACATCGTGAAAAGCATCCAAGTTTAAACGCACGCGGAAATGTATAGAGTTATTTAGACACGATAGAACACAAGCACACAGTTAAAAAAATACATCGCTTACGACTGAAAATTGATTGAAATGTGTAATAGTTCAACTTGGCTTATACAATGTGATTATTGCCATTTTTCTATGATGATGAATTAAGGTTTCATCGGAATGGACCCCTTTTATATCGCCGCATTTGTAGCATCCAGCGAGCTGAATGATCTCTCACAAAATGCATCCATGTTGTCTCAAGAGTTGTACTTTCACATTACTGTATTTGAAAACAAAAATACCCATCAGCGGACCTTTTAGTTTTTTTACTTCCCCCAAAAACGGCTTAAATTTACCCACTTTACTCGCGGATGCGGTATTAAGAGATGAAAATCATGTCATGCTATTCAGAGATCCCTAAAGTAACCATATAATTTTTAATAATTTATTGGACATTTGCTAACCATATTAAACATTGCTATAAAGGCAGAAATGCTTAAAATTTTAAGAAATTGTATTTAATGTTAGGATTCTTCAGTAAATGTATTTGATTACGTGACATCACTGAGCTAGGGTGTGCGTACTACCAGAGATTATATATATTATCTCTGGTACTACAGATAGCTAGTTATCCGCGTCAAACGCCACGGGTTCTTTTCATAAATCAGCTTGGCATCCCAGATGGACCATTCTGGAACAAGAGCCACGAGCCTAATCCCGCGAAAGATCGTGGTATGAGTATATTAGCGGAAGATCTCAGAGAGGAGGCAAAAGCATGGTGCTTGTATAACTCGTTAAACGAATCAGAATTTCAGCTGACGCTTATGACATAGATTGCAGCAATATAATAATATATACATGCATATATAATCAACAATGTTGATGTCAACCGAACAGCCATATATAGCTGCATGAACCGGTACTGCAACGAGTACAATAGTTAGCCACTGAGGTGAGGGCCTTTATACATATAATACCACGTGACCATTAAAATACGTTCTACTATGGTTTTCAAGTGTAGCTGTGAATGATTATAGTTACATGTTTATATAGCTTCATAAGATGACTATACATCTTTGCAAAATATATATACTATGACAATTCCATAGGAGCAGCAAACCTTAATTTCCAGAGTATTTGCTAATTTAACTTCTCTATAAGGTGCATGTAAATTTCACCAACGTACTATACGATGGGCAGATAACTCATAAGGCATGCAAGTTACCAAAACTAAAAGTAAAAAAATGAATGATGGATGAATCTGAAGAATAACGAATTGATGTTCATTGACATGCTCGTGGACTAATTAATTGGTGATTTAGTGTTTGTGGCCAATGAAAATAATATTCATCAATGCTAAATTGATATTGTGCTCAAGTGTATGCAGGCTAGTCAGTTTTTTGTTCACAATTTAAAAATATACATGTGACGAATTTTAGTTAAAAACCTTCTTAGCAAAGTCAGAACCACTTATATGCAATGTTTGGAATTAATATCTTACGGAATGGCAAGGTTATGCTTTATTGTTCCTCAACCGTCACAGTTTTTATTGCGATTACGCATTGACCGCTGTACTAAAAAAGTTGTCACTTTGGCGCTACATATCTCCGGTACTAAATATGCTACGGTGACGCATAAAGTACTGTTAAACGCAGCCTTTTTTGCTCTATCTAACGATAATAATATTATAACCTTTTGAGCATTTTTTTTTTAAATTCCGCAGTGCCTATCTTAGATATCTATTTCACAGGTTAATGGTTATGCCGGCGCGGCTGTGAGCGATCCTTCAATTCTGCGCGATGCGTCGACCTACGATCCAAAATGACGCAGGATCGGCTGAATCATTTCATGATCATGATTTCACTGACATCGCAAAGGGGTTTGCTAGTGCGAATGGATGCGGGACAACAAACATTTGGTCACTTCAATTGCATGTGAATGTATTAAAATGTGTGGTGTGGGCGTGGCATGCTGGGTGTGGCATGCATTAATTATTAATGGCCTGACCAATCAAAATAACCTTCCGCCGCCTATGCGATCAATCCTTTCCCGGCCGGCCAATATCGAATGTGTGATTGCTTGTGCTTCCGCAAATTTTCGCCGGCGACTACGGTGAGTCTGGGACCGAGATCATGACGCGCGTGTGCGCCTCAATTAGAAGTCACGTAATATTATACTATTTATACTTACCAGATGGCGCACAGGACAGACTTCGTATCGCGAAGAGCATACCGTTTGGCAGTCGGTACGTCCAGCGGATCACATAAAGAGCGTTGGATTTTAACAGGACTTTCCGGCATTCCGTATCTGTAAGCCACAAGGTTACTCTCGTGTCGCGTTCATTGAGTAGAAACGTGGGATATCACCCTCCTGTCTGTCGTATGTATATCATAAAACCAGAGAGGTGATATAATTACTAACTGGGTATCTGCAGCTTTTGGCTTTTCCTTGTGTGATGATAGGCCTACATGTTTAAATTTCTTCCAAAGGATTCTTCGTTACTTGAGAAGAAGCGGCGATGCTGCGTACTGTGCTGCTAGTCTACGTCGTTATCGAAACCGTTGCTGCCTCTTGGTCGTCATGTCAGTCGAGCGCCTCTGATACAGTACCTGCATGACTTATGTTTTTTTCCTTACATGTAGGTGGCGTAACAGTTGCCAACGGTACCACCAGTTCGACCTTGCCCTCTTGCGTAATGTTCCAGTTTGGCGGGTTGTACGTTGATTTCGACCATCCTCTCCAATGTGCGGGCACCGTGAAGTCCTGGGGCTACTGCTCCAACTACACCGGGAGCGCTAGAGCGTACCTCACCGTATGGAGGAAGAGCGACGTTCTCGCCAACCACCTCGACCGCGTTTACATTCAAGAGCTGAACAACACAACGGTACCCCGCTGTCCGGGGGCTCTGGTGCCGAACACCCCCGTGGAGGTCAAAGAGGGGGACTACATTGGGCTTTTGGTACCGTTGGACAGTTTGGTATCGTCAGACGGTCCGCTGCCACAACTTGTCTGCGAGTGTGTTGGTGGCCGCATCGGGTTTGTCCAGGCCGTTAGCGAGACGGATGAGGCCGCTTATCTCGCCGCTGTGGCATTGAACGGGAGCTTGTTTATGTCGCTGGACGCGTGTCTTGTGGGGATTTCGGCTTTGATAGGTAGGTTGGCTGTGGAATATTGCACAGCTGCGCGTTTGTGTGTGTGTGTGTGTCCGTGTGTGTGTGTGTCCATGTGTGTGCATGTATATGTGTGTCTACTTGTTTGTGATTATGTGTGCACATGATGCAATCATGTACATGTATGTGTGCACTTCTAAGTGCCAGTCAAATGGATATGTCGTAATCAATCTCTTGAACTTCAAATGTCCCAGAACCGCGGCCCATTGTCTCAGCAAGCACAGCTCCCTTTGGACAGATAGGTACATCTTCCTGCCCTTTCCACGGGTGTGAAGATCCTTTACTGTATTATATCCCATCCCATTCCTAATTAAAGCACCCTCAATGCCAGCCACCACCTCTGCAGTTGGATCCTCCACTCTGCCTAGATCTGGCAGCGCAGGAGGAGGGAGGAGTGCTGAGCTGCTGTCCATCGCAGCTGGGTGTGTGGCAGTAGCACTTCTGTTGGTGCTGGCTGCCCTTGGGCTGGTGGTCCTGCTGTGTGCGGTGATGGTGAGGAGGAGGAAGATGGTGGAGGCCAGGGAACTGGGCAAGTCCATCAGCATCGGTGAGTTGTTGGTAGCAGCACTGGCTGGTTATTGATAGCAGTACTGGCTGGTTATTGGTAGCAGCACTGGCTGGTTATTGGTAGCAGCACTGGCTAGCAGTACTGGCTGGTTATTGGTAGCAGTACTGGCAGGTTTTGGTAGCAGCACTGGCTGGTTATTGGTAGCAGCACTGGCTGGTTATTGGTAGCAGCACTGGCTGGTTATTGGTAGCAGTACTGGCAGGTTATTGGTAGCAGTACTGGCTGGTTATTGGTAGCAGTACTGGCTGGTTATTGGTAGCAGTACTGGCTGGTTATTGGTAGCAGTACTGGCAGGTTTTGGTAGCAGCACTGGCTGGTTATTGGTAGCAGCACTGGCTGGTTATTGGTAGCAGTACTGGCTGGTTATTGGTAGCAGCACTGGCTGGTTATTGGTAGCAGCACTGGCTGGTTATTGGTAGCAGTACTGGCTGGTTACAATGCTCAAAAGCATGTGCTTCAAAAGGTACAATCAGGGTGTGTGTGTGTTTTAAAAAAATAATAATTTTTATGCATGCATTATTTATTTTATTTTTGCAATTACTTTAAAAAATACATCGGATATGAATAGTAGCATTGCAGCGATAAAGAGGTCCTCCTGTTGAGGATATATTGTAGTTGGCAAGGCACAATGCCCATCATTTAGCCGCACCCACATCTTCACATGAGGCATCAATATCAATCTGGTGTTTCAAAGACATTGAATCGTAAGTGGGGGCAACCACCACGGCAACCAATGTTTCTAACAATCAGAATAGGGTATTGCTAAGCGTACATGTAAGACTAACGTCTTCCATACAGGGAATGTGCATGTACAACGCGTAAGTGTGTCCATTCTCTTATGTGCATGTATGTGTACATGTACGTGTGCAGTAAACCACTGCATCCAATGCATATGGAAGAATTTTTACAAGCCCCTCCCCTCCCCCTCCCCCCTCCTTACATGTACGTAGGTAATGCCATCTACAACATCTCTGGGTGCGACACAGGAAGGAGGAATGGGGGACCTATCTATGAGGTGCCCAGTCCCGCATGTACTACCACCACCATTGGCAGCGAGGCCACCTACCTAGGGTCAGAGTACGAGGCCCCCCAGGAGACCCCAAGGGGTGTGGCTTCAGCTCTGGACCAAACAGATCACACCTATAAGGGGCATTATAAGTGTGCTATGGTATGGGAAACGGGACATTTTGTGTATTGGAATGGGTTAGTGCAGTTTAAAAAAAAAAATTAAATTGTCCCTTCAGTACATGTACATGCCCATAGTTTTACCATGGGTGAATGTGTGTGGTACCCTCCCCCTCCCCTCCCCCTTCTCTCCCCCTCCCCCCCAGCATGTGTCACTAACTGTGTGTGGGCCCACCAATGTGCAATTATTTACAACAGTGCACTGGGGGGTTACTACTGCAGACACATTTCATGTATGTATGCTGGGTGCTTGTGCAACACATGTGCATTTGTACATTGCTGCACGGAATGTACACTGTACTCTGTACGTACTTTAATGATGTACACGTGTACACTGTACTCTGTACATACATGTACGTGTATAATCTACTCTGTGACCATCTATGCATCAGCACTGTTTATCTTTTACACACAGGACTGTGGTGTTCCACAGCTACATGTAGATGCCACCTATTCACTAGCTGGTCTAGATGCCACCTATTCACTAGCTGGTCTAGAAGCTACCTATGCTGTAGCTGGTCCTTCTACCATACCGGGAACGGACCCTGTGGTGAAGACAAAGGACCACCGCGTACCCACCCGCTCCGAATCGTTTGCACACCAGTACCACCTCCTGGAGCAGGTGAGGCCACGTGTGCTGATCCAATTGGAGCCCACCCGCAGCTAGGCTATGTGCGCAAGTGTGCTTATTGGTAGCTGGTCTCAGCACAGCACACTTGTGCAGTGGTACATGTACTGGTCCCCCTGGAGACCAAAAATAGTAGGGGGGTAGGTAGCTGTATTAGGGGGTAGGTGTATTAGGGGGTACACACAAACCATGGGCTATGTCCTCCGGCTTTGTACTCTGCCTCAAAATTTGGGCAAACCTTGTGTTGACATTGTGATGTGTTAGGAGACCCTTTGCCAAAGTACGTTTATTCCAGTTGTGTTTTTTGATTTGTGTTTTTGTTCCACTCAGTATTAATGTGTGGAATGGAATGGTTGGCCCGCACCATCACTGTTGTGATGCACAGCTGCCATACTTTGGATTTTGATGTAATTAGGACTGCAAGCCCAGTAGGTGTGCATGATTGGAACACTTAGGGGGAGGAGGGGGTGTAATGTAGCAATGTACATGTATTTCAGCTGTGTTTTTGTAAGGTATGTACATGTAAGTGGGAAGTGATGTCTTACTATCATTAGTGATATAATTACTTTCCACCTGCCATATTTGCCCAGTGCTACCAGTACTGTGTAGAGGCTTGCATTCTGATTGGTTGCACTGTTGACCTTTCTTGTCCTCCCACTCCATTTTCCCCCCACCCTCCTCCCTTCTCCCCCACCCTCCTCCCTTCTCCCCCACCCTCCTCCCTTCTCCCCCACCCTCCTCCCTTCTCCCCCACCCTCCTCCCTTCTCCCCACCTCCTCCCTCCTCCTCCCCACCCTCCTCCTCCCCACCTCCTCCTTCCTCCCCCCACCCTCCTCCCTCCTCCCCCACCCTCCCCCCTCCATGTTCCCTCCCGCACAGGTGGTTGCAGGCGAGTACTTGTACGATGACGTGCGTCCATTTCAGCAACCCCCGGGACATGAGAATGAACTGTACGCTGAGCTGGCCAAGTACAATGTGAGGAGGATACCTAGGGAGGAGATCAGGTAAGCCATGGGAGGGGTCAGTAGGGAGGAGGGGAGGGGTCAGGAGGAGGGGAGGGACCAGTAGTGAGGAGGGGAGGGTCAGTGGGGGGGGGGGGCTGTAGGGTTTGCGCACCGATTTGAATGCTTGCATCCATGTGAGGTGTAGTCACCATGTGTAGGTACATGTACATACGTGTATGCATACATGTTTATAGGTACATTGTGTTGAGTTAGCACCTGTATTGTGTACATGTACAAACACTGTGTGTATGTATGTACATGTATGCAGCATTTGTGCACATATGCATGTGTACATGTACGGGAGGGTCAGTAGGGGGGGGGGAGGCTGTAGGGTTTGTGCATCGATTTGAATGCTTGCATCCATGTGAGTGTGTAGTCACCATGTGTAGGTACATGTACATACGTGTATGCATACATGTACATGTTTATAAGTACATTGTGTTGAGTTAGCACCTGTATTGTGTACATGTACAGTGTACAAACACTGTGTGTATGTATGTACATGTATGCAGCATTTGTGCACATGTGCATGTGTACATGTACGGTGCTGCATCGGAATAATTTATGCATCCACTTGTCACAAGTGTGCATTGTTGAGCAGCTTTTGATGTGTGACATTGTGTGCATTGTGCATGTATGTCTTTTGTCTTACCTGTGAGCCTTGTTGTGGCTGGTACCTGGGGTGGTGCCGACGAGCACTTGTCCCCAGACCTATTGGATTATAGGCAGTAACTTGGCAGGTGGGAGATTTGGGTGTGGTGAGCAGACTTCACAGAGTTGGCACGTGGCCAGTTTAGCAGCTGGACTATCATCTGGGTGGGGAAGTCTGCTTTACTGAGCTGGTTTGAGGGAGACTGTTTCAATATTATGTACATTGTAATCATTGACAATACATGTTCATACAGGTATATGTGCAGTGTAGCACAAATCCAACTGCAACCATATCAGTAGTGAAGCAGAGCGATTAAGATAATCATAGTTTGTGCTATTTTTACTGCAGCAGTTAGGGTATATTCATTGGTTTGTGGTTAGGGCCTGGTGATGTAGGCAGTCAGCCAGTCTGCTTCCTTCAGTGTACATTACACACCTACGTGTATGTATGTTTGTGCATCTAACACATTGTTTGTTGCCATCTACTGTGTGTGCACAATATATGTACTTGCTACATTATGTTACATTATATGTGTACATGGTACAGTGTGATGATCATTGCATTCTGTGTGGATGTGGCTTCCCTCCCCCCCCCCCCCCCCCCCCCCCCCAGCATTGTTGGCCCCCTGGGTTCTGGCCACTTTGGACTGGTGCACAGGGGGCTCTGGCGGGGGCCCCCCCCCGGCGGCCCTCCCACTCAAGACGTGGCCATCAAGTCCCTGCCCAGCGGGAGTGACCCCCTGAGCAGGGTGAAGTTCCTGCAGGAGGCGGCCATCATGGGCCAGTTCAGGCACCCCAATGTGGTGCATCTCTTTGGCTCTGTCATTGAGGGAGACTCCGTAAGGGTTTTTGTACATGTATATACACATGTAGTTGAGTATACATGTACACGTAGTTGAGGGAGACTCCGTAAGTGTTTTGTACATATAGAACTGTCGCTAATTGATGATTTTATTCTTTTGCGTGTGTGTGTGTGCGGGCATGCAAAATATGTGGCACTTACTGTAAGACTTACATGTGTATGCAGCCGCAGACCAAACGTACATGCACGTGTACAATGTGTGTACATGTCTTTGTGCGTACATGTGAATGTGCTTTCAAAAACCTACACATACATGTACAATGTAGCGTACTGACTACTATCAGTGAAGAAGTGTACTTGTAATTCACCCTGTTGCACACATACAATGTACATGTACACATACATGTGTGTATGTACATGTACACTGTACGTCATATCAGTGTATGTACACTGTACGTTCCCAGTGGTTGCTTAGCAGCATGTTGACCTGTAACAAGTCAATGTCCACATGAGGTGAAGACAAGACAGAATAAAGGGGGGGAAATAAAAATGAAGCAGTTAGCAATATGAATTCTGTGCTTACTGCCTGCAAGTGAAACTATTTTTTTCACACACATGCATATGATTGATTAGAGAGTGCAAACATTGTATGAACGTGTACTTTCATTTTCAATAAGGTTCACCTAAACTTCCATTAAAAAAAAAAAAACTTTATGAGAGTACATGTACATACTACAGTAGAGTTGTTCCATACATGTACATATGGGGACCTGCTTACTGACCATGTGCATCGCATGAGATGAAGGTCTAAATATGAGGTTATTAAAAACTCCAATGTATGGTAATATGAGAATTTGTTATTGTTTTCTGTCAATAAACTATAATAACAAGTTCTTATATCACCGTACTTTTTTATAATCTCAAATTACATGTACGATACTTTTTAATAATCTCAAGTTACCGTACTTTTTAATGATCCCAAATTACCATGCTTTTTAATAATCTCATATTACCATGCTTGCTTTCTGGGGAGTACACTGTAATACTTGTTGTCATTTAGACCCTCGTCTCATGTGATGTAGGTTATTTAGACCTTCATCTCATGTGATGTAGGTTATTTAGACCCTCATCTCATGTGATGTAGGTCATTTAGACCTTCATCTCATGTGATGTACATGTAGGTCATTAAGAATCATTGCTCTCCCTTCTACTACAGGTTCTGTTGGTCTTAGAATACCTCCACAATGGAGACCTCTTTCAGTACCTCCAAATGATGAGAAAAAGGTGAGAGGCTCACATACATATACTCTACTGCCATATATCCCTGTGAGAGGGTCACATACATGTACTCTACTGCCATATATCCCTGTGAGAGGGTCACATATGTGTACTCTACTGCCATATATCCTTGTGAGAGGGTCACATACATATACTCTACTGCCATATATCCTTGTGAGAGGGTCACATACATATACTCTACTGCTATATATCCCTGTGAGAGGGTCACCATGTACTCTACTGCCATATATCCCTGTGATAGGGTCACATACATGTACACTACTGCCATATATTCCTGTGAGAGGGTCACATACATGTACATATGTTGTGCCAAGTATATCTTGGCTGGCGATGGGCCACTTTGTGTCTGTTGGGTGCAAACGTTGATTGTAACAGATGCTTTTGATGCCATTGAGGCAATAAGCATAGCACCACCACCCAGATATGCGGCACAACAGCCAGACATTGTCTAGCACACGCTGAATGCATGAAGTGGTAAAACACACCTTGGCAGAGGTGGCAATGGAGATAAGAATTGAAAATTGCACAGACAAATGTCCAAGCATGGCCAGTTTTTGGTCAGATACAGTCCAGAGTTGGTCATCCATTCATTCTCTTCATGCACACATGTGTGTTTTCCTCAATATAAAACATACATGTACATAGCTGTAGATCTGCATGTACATGTACCAGCAATGACACTGTACGATATGTACATGTATGTGCAGTGGGAGCAATTTTCATCTATGATTTGTCTGTATGCAATGGTATTAATGGTTATACAGCATGCGTTAGCCAAATGATTTTCAAGGTATTAGTCTGTGTTGCAATCGGGCGCTGATCCAGACATCCAAATTCATTATCATCTAAAGAGCTGGGTGTGTGGTGTGGGTTGGTGTAGGTGTGGAGTGGGTGTGGTGTGGGTGTAGTGTAGGTGTGGTGTAGGTGTGGAGTGGGTGGTAGATTTGCAGTCGCTGTCATAGCTGTGCTGTCCCACTTGATACACTGTATGTATCGTGCATCTATAGCCACATGTTGTACTTTACCTTCATCCCCAGCAAAGTAATCTGTACATGTAGCTCTGATGTACATGTACATGTATCTTAAAATTGAGGTTAATGCCCATGTCATTTGGGTACATACCCAAGTCATTTGGGTACATACCCAGGTCATTTGGGTACATACCCAGGTCATTTGGGTACATACCCAGGTCATTTGGGTACATACCCAGGTCATTTGAGTACATACCCAGGTCATTTGGGTACATACCCAGGTCATTTGGGTACATACCCAGGTCATTTGAGTACAAACCCAGGTCATTTGGGTACATACCCAAGTCATTTGGGTAGTATCAGTACTCTCCTTCAAGTGTACTCCATGGCCCCTTGTAATCAAGCAACCCACATGACATGTACATGTACATGTAACTACATGTACATTGTACATGTAGATTGCGCTTGTGCAGACAAAGCATAGAATTGTACATGTAGGCACCTGGTACATGTAGGCACCTACATGTAGTACATGTAGGCACCTAGTACATGTAGGCACCTGGTACATGTAGGCACATGGTACATGTAGGCACCTAGTACATGTAGGCACCTAGTACATGTAGGCACATGGTACATGTAGGCACCTGGTACATGTAGGCATCTAGTACATGTAGGCACATGGTACATGTAGGCACCTAGTACATGTAGGCACCTAGTACATGTAGGCACCTGGTACATGTAGGCACCTAGTACATGTAGGCACATGGTACATGTAGGCACCTGGTACATGTAGGCACCTACATGTAGTACATGTAGGCACCTAGTACATGTAGGCACCTAGTACATGTAGGCACCTGGTACATGTAGGCACCTAGTACATGTAGGCACCTGGTACATGTAGGCACCTGGTACATGTAGGCACCTAGTACATGTAGGCACCTAGTACATGTAGGCACCTGGTACATGTAGGCTCCTAGTACATGTAGGCACATGGTACATGTAGGCACCTAGTACATGTAGGCACATGGTACATGTAGGCACCTAGTACATGTAGGCACCTAGTACATGTAGGCACCTGGTACATGTAGGCACCTAGTACATGTAGGCACCTAGTACATGTAGGCACCTAGTACATGTAGGCACCTAGTACATGTAGGCACCTGGTACATGTAGGCACCTGGTACATGTAGGCACCTGGTACATGTAGGCACCTAGTACATGTAGGCACCTGGTACATGTAGGCACCTGGTACATGTAGGCACCTAGTACATGTAGGCACCTAGTACATGTAGGCACCTGGTACATGTAGGCACCTGGTACATGTAGGCACCTGGTACATGTAGGCACCTGGTACATGTAGGCACCTAGTACACTATCTACTCGTATTGGTGTTCATGCATGGATGTGTCAAGGTTAATAACCCTTCATACATGCACCTGTTCCTGTTTCTGTATTTGTACATGTACATGTATGCGTGCAAGTTTGATGAACCTTAGTGCAAGGGGTTAAATTTGTTCTGATATTCCCTTGGGTGCAGGTCAGAGTTCCAATTCCCTTCTAACATGGCCGCCACGCTGTTGGAGATCTGCCAACAAGTGGCCTTTGGGATGCATTACCTGTGCTCCAAAGGCTTCATACACAGGGACCTGGCAGCAAGGAACATATTGGTGTCAGAGGACTGTGTGTGCAAGGTGAGGGAGGGGAGAGGAGGGATAGGAGGGAAAGGAGAGGGTGGGAAGAAAGGAGAGAGGGAGAGGAGGAGGGGGAGGACATGTAAATGATGACTCCAGACCCACTGAACATCTAGTTCACATTATTTTATATGGTTATTTCAGTAATTTGGCATTTGTTGCCTAATACATGTACATGTATAAGACAAAAGGTCACTATGAACACATGTACAAGTGCATTCCATGAGAGCACATGTGTCTTTGTGTACTTGCTTAGCCCTCACTGTGGTGGCCAATAGCAATATTACAAAACCTTGTTCGTGGTGGCCAATAGCAATATTACAAAACCTTGTTCGTAATGACATGTACATGTAAACATGTAAGCTGCCAACATTGTGACACACTAGTGTGACACACTATTCCATTAAATATTATTTGTACATTGTACATGTACACGTATGCCCTGTACCGTACATGTACACGTATGCCCTGTACAATGTACAATGTACACATGTCTTGCATTCCTAAATGGGGTTTTTGTCTATCCAATCAGATTGCAGACTTTGGGCTTTCCCGTGACTTGGCTGACGAGAACTATTATGTCTCCAAGGGAGGGGCTATCCCTGTGAAGTGGACGGCGCCCGAGGCTGTCCTGTACAAGAAGTACTCTGCTGCCAGCGATGTGTGGAGCTATGGCTGCCTGCTGTACGAGGTGTGGAGCGTTGGACGCAAACCATTTGAGGGCTGCGACAACGTTCAGGTACAGCAAACGTATGATGTATTCTCAGCTGTTCCTTGTACATGTACAGTGTATTCTCAGCTGTTCCTTGTACATGTACAGTGTGTTCTCTGCTGTACTTGTACATGCAATTCATTCAAGCACATGTACATGTACATGTGTACTTGCCCTACTTCTCATTCCATTTTCATTGAGGGAAAGTGATTTGAAATCATATTGAATCCTGAGTTATACTGATCTAAAAGCTTTGCCTTACACACTGGGTATACATTTAGGTGTAGCTTTTTTTTTCATCTGCCTTCATTATCCGCACATGTACATGTATGTGTATGATCATGGTGGCAGGTGTACATATAGAGCTGTGTCGAGGTCTTCACTGCAGTGTACACATGTGCATAACATGATCATGGCAAGATTGGGAGCTTGCCGTGCCTGTCTATACACAGATGGCAGACTGTTATCATATTGCACTCCTCAGGTTATCCAACGGGTTAGTGCTGGTTATCGTCTTCCTCCTCCACCCGGCTGTCCCCGCCCTGTCTATAAACTGATGATGTCATGCTGGTATGTTATCTATTTTTTGTAAAAATAATAATAATAATTTCTTTGATTCTAACTTGATTTCGGTGGGTGGTTCATTTCATGTTGAATTTATTTTATGTACATTGCTAGTGTGGATCGTTTTGTTTGGGTGCATTATTGTGTTGTGTTAATACATGTACGTGTGTACAGTTATTCAGTACTGCATGTGACAATAAGGTGTTATAATGAAAACTTGGTCTTGTATATGTACTGCATGACTTAAAAAAGTATAGTGATGTAAGATTCCCCTCCACTGCCCCTCTCCTGCCCCTCAGTGAGCTCCCTTGTCTGCCGCATGCCCACCATATCTTTCATACCACCACCCCATCCTCCCTGTCCTTTCTCCCCAACCTCTGGAAGCCTTTGGCCCATGTTGTATCCTACATATATGCTTGTAGTTTTAAACCTGGGGATTTGTGGCTGATCATATATTTCTTCTTCTATTCCGGTCCCCAGGCATCCTGACAGCGCACTGCGGCCCATGTTCAGGGACATCCTGGCTATCCTCATTGGCCACAACGGTACTGTCCTGAGCATCCCGGACGATGTTGCTACTGCCAATACCCAGGCCGCTGTCCTAGGAGCCCCGCTGGAAGCAAGCCTGATGCTTTACTCAGACCTGCAATCAATTTACAATGTATGCTAAACTTTCTCTGTGTGTATGTGTTGAGGGGAGGGGGGGTACATGTATATGTACATATATGTGGTCTGGACTTTTTATAATTTTTGTAAAGAAACATTTTGTATCATTGTATTTATTTGTGTGTATTGTTGCTTTTTTCCCCTTTCCATATCATGTGGGCTAAGTTTAGCTTACCTAGGAGACTAGTTCAGCCTGGTTGATCAATGTCACATGATCGAGCTGTCTTAGTGACTATTTGTGTGTGCACGATGAAATTTCAAAACTTATAAATATCATACTCAACACACTATCACTATATCTTCATCAAGTGCAGATGCGCTTGATGAAGATGGGACTGCATGAGCTCAATCACTCCACTGTACGTTGCAGAGTATGCCTCAAGAGCTACAGAAGGCAAAGAGACGAAGCATTTGATATGGTGCCCTCTGGTCGTCTTGCAACTGGTGTAGAATTGTGTGGGTGCTATCTTAATCTTTTCCCATCCTCAATGCTTAACCACATTTACTTTTTTGCAATTGATCAGGGAGCCTACATGTAAGATAACAATGAATCTTGTCATAAGTCTCCTAGCCATGCCTATATTTAAATTAATTTATGCCACCACTAGTGTCCCATGTGTTACCTCTCTTTCTGAATGAAAGAGTCTTGCTGCCCAGTCTGAACAGAACATGTACATGTGCAACCATATAACTGCCAACTGAAAATCAAAAAGGCATTAACACACCATCTCCAGAAATTGCAGTACATGTACAACACAATTGTAATATGAAAATCCAGTCCTTAGTACCTCGTATACCAATGTAAGAGGTTGGCCACCTAATACAAGTCCGTTTCTGTCTTCCCAACAAAAAGATCCATGCACGCCTTGCTTGAACATTCCCAACAAAAAGATCCATGCCTTGCTTGAACAGATCGGTCTTAGACTGTTTAATCGTGACCCAGATCAATGAGCTGTCCAACGCTACATCCCTCATGCTGAGGTGTATGCCTGGGTCATACTCAAAGTCCGACGGCACCGTCATCTCACCAGCCCGCAAGAAACCCAAACAACAGGTCACTCACAGGGATTTACCACTCCCACCCCCTGGTTTGCCCCTAATTTGACTAACCCACCCCGTGGTTCACGCGTGCCATGTCAAAATGAATAAATCAATTCCAAGCCTTTTAACGGCCGGTGCAGAGGGAAGGCTTATTTTTGCCCACCCCCTATATTTATATATATTCCAAAACCCATCCCCTGTTGCAAACTTGGTCTTTGTGTCAATATCTCCTCCTTCCATGGGAGACCAGGTGGTTCTAAGCTGACGTAAAATCTCGGGTGTAATTGGGAGCCTTTATCTAGATGGAGTGCTTTTGTTCTGACCTGTGATGCCTAGCAGTACATACTACAATCTTGTAGCCTGGGCACCCCGAAACAAACCAAGCTTTATCTGAAAACGTCGAATCCTTGAAAAAAAAAAAACACTTTTATATTGTATGGTGTTTCAGACATTGAGACTCTAAATATGACACAAAACGACACAAACGCTTGCACTGTTACTGAAATGGGTGATGTGCTTAAAGTCTCGCAAAACTGTACATAACAGTTAAAACCACGGCAGTAACACGCTTGAGTGGAATTCACTACAGTCCTTTATCAAAATAGAAGTCAATTGCACTGTCTGACTCTCGGATGTCCAATCGAGTTTCGACTCTAGCAGCAACCAATGAAGTTCCACCGGAACTGTTGAAACTTGAAAGGATACTGTGAGCCGATGGTACCTGTTGTGCAAGAATGTTTTTATATAAACTATCTGCCAGTTTGTGCACTCCAGCCATGTGATTCGCCCAAGTGTAGATACACATTAATAACCCGGAGCATACACATGAGCTGATGTTACCACGGCCACCATTGCTGTGTTATCAGACAAGCAGCTCACCACTTTTCCGATGCCCCCACAATGCGCTTGACTACACCAAATGACTCCTTCACTGAGATGATGCATCTTAGCCCAATTAGGTGGCCAATGACACAAAACCACTCACTGGTAGAAAGGAACCCACACCAAGAAACCTGACACATTGTTACAGCTGGTGGGTAAACTGTGGTAGTATATAAGAAAATCTGATATCACCATACCATGGTACACCTCTACCTGTCCATGAAGCTAACAGCAAGACTAGAGCTGCATGGGGAGGAGGGTAAATTGTAGGTACATGTAAACACTTCTGTTATATCTCATCCCTATATATATGTATATATCCTATAGCCTCTACAAGGTGGAGCACACTGGCTACTTTGCATATTGGGCTATATTTAACCGTACACCCCTACAGATAATACATGTAATAAGGTGGTGGGGGGGGGGGGGGGGGGGGGTTAACTATATCAGAAGCAACAGAAGGATATACTGGAGTACCCAGCAAAATAGAAGCAGCCTGTACAGGTTTTTGTTAACAAGTTTGTGTAGGGGGATGAGATGAGATAAGATAATTGACACAACTAGTGGTTTTAGGGATGGCATACACATGTACATGTAGTTGACCTACCTACTCATGTTGAGTTAATACACATACATATAGAAGCATGCCAAACCACAGCACAACGGTGCACATGCATGAACACTGCATGCATGCCTTCGGCCTTCATACTGATGCACACGCATGTGAAAATGCACAACTGTACTACAAGCCAATGCATGCCACGGACCAGACACGTTTTTACCAGCTGGGTGCATGCACACATAAAACCTGTCAAAAAAATGCCACACAAAAATGCTAATCATATAAATACAAAATAATTCTACTTAAAACTCTGTTTCACCTGCCTTTCGCAGCAGAGATTGATGGTCTCCCTTTTAAAACTTTACAGTGTTCACACTCATCAATGGCAGATAGCATCTGTGTAGTGGCCAATGGTGCTGGGTTGGTTTGGATTTTTTGTGGTGCTACATGTGTATAGCCTTTTTTATGTTGTACAGTATCAGCTGGAGTACTGCCCCATGCCTCTGGTTTCCACCACCGAGTCATGTAAAAGGGGTGCATTCCTGTTACAACCCTATGGTGAAAGAGGAAAGAATTGTGAAAGAAATTTTTTTATAGCACACTACTGATGGTATAGCTGCACCAGTCATATGACTCCAGCAGACAATTGTAGGGGAGGAGTGGGTTAGTTGAGCTAGGGTTAGGTTTATACTGCCTCTGGGGTTTGGTATTAAGCAGAGGTTAATAGACTGATATAAAGGGGCATCACTTGGGTACATGTATATGTCATGGAAATGTTAGGTGTGATTCTAATGTAAACGTTTGCAGTTTCACACACAAACACACACACACACACACACACACACACACACACACACACACACACACACACACTCATGCACTCACACACACATTTCAAGAAACGTTTACATAACCACTTCTAATAAATAAGCATTCTTATCAACCACAAAGCGGAAGAGCCCTGAGCTGACCTGTTTACCCATTGACTAACACAACAGCACTTACAGTACTGCTGCCTGCACACAACCAGAGCATGGAAGTCACTGCACACAGTACTGTCCATGAAGCTAAGAGCTGCATGGTGTGTAAATTATTCATGGTTTGTCTATGGCGACCATTTTACCTTCTTACGATCTAATTTCAAAACCTACTGTCACATACTGAACAGCCATGAGGTATACATGCAAGCTTTACAGCTGGTGGGTAAACTGTGGTACTGTTGAGCATGATAACATTCAACTACATATATTACACCTGTAACTTATCTGTGATTCAAATGTAAACGTTTGCAGTTTTACGCCCACACATTTCATGAAACGTTTACATAAACACCTGTAACCACTTCTAATTAAATAAGCATTCTTATCAACCACAACACAAAGCGGAAGAGCCCTGAGCTGACCTGTTTACCCACCAGAGCATAGAAGTCACTGCACACAGTACCTCATACTGTGGTGCACCTCTACATGTCCATGAAGCTAACAGCAAGACTAGAGCTGCATGGGGAGGAGGGTAAATTGTAGGTACATGTACATGTAAACACTTCTATTTTAAGGAATATCCCATCCCTACCTGTAGCCTCTACAAGGTGGAGCACACTGACTACTTTGCATACTGGGCTATTCCATCATTTAAATGTACACTCCTACAGATAACAATATACATAATGTGTTAGGATGATGTTGTCAGAGAAGTGATTGGAAATACTGTGTATGTGCCAAGGGGGAGGTAGTCTCGTACCCAGACCCAAATGTACGTAACGATGATTATCGCTTACAGTATAACATAACGTACAGAGGGTCTGGGAATGAAGTCGTGGGAAATGGTTCTTGGAATGTCGTTGGAATGTTGAGAATTACATAACTTTTATGTCGTCACAAATGTTCCGCTGCGTCACGAAATCAATTACAGTGCTCCCTCGATTATACGGAAAAGTATCACCTCGATTATACGGAAAATAAGGCACATTCATTGGGTGTTAGGAAAACTGTCGGTGTACTTAGCCATAAGCTGTCTAAACCATTAATGACATTCATACTTACCTCTAATTACATTCCCCAAGCCAATGTGGTGCAGCCTTTTATTAACAAAAAAGGCAATTGAATTTTAAGAGACAGTTTTCAGCAACGCCCTTTCTTTGATCTCTCAGGGCTATAGATGGTGCAGTATGCCTGCAAAACACGCGCACACAATGCATTTCATACGGGAGCTCATGTGAGCATGCATGCTTGATCATGAACATGTACTGGTACACCGCCCTGCATCATGTTATGTGTATCTGCAGGTCCATGTGTTGAGCCTGCTGCACACCTTCCATCATTACTGATACTAACCTGTGCTTGGTTGGTACAATTATCTCAATGTCACATTGTGGGCACACCAACCTTGATGGCGTTAGATAATACTGGCTCTCATCAGTGCGTTCCAAAGTGCTAGCAACATGATCAGGTGTAAGCAAATCTGCATTCACGCAAACACTGTACAAAACAGTATACATTATGCTCACCAATTCATACATCCTTGAACAAACTGTATTTTAAAGGCAAGCACTGTTGCAGAATGAATATATAAGAAGAGAAGGTAACTGATGCATGTGACATTATGAACCTGTTAACTGTTGAAACAAGGTGGAATAGCTGAATGGCACTTGATCCGTGCTGGTTTGAAGTGGCTTCCATCTGCTGGGCAATGCACTTATCTGTGTGTGCTTGCTCGCGCGTGTGTTGTGTGCACGTGTTGTGTGTTCGCTTGCGTGTGTGTATCGTGCGTGAGTCATGCACGTAATGATTTACCATATAGTGTTTAAAATTACCTCGCTCAGCTTGCCTTGAGTAGGTTGGCATGGGCATGCATGGTGAACTCATCGTGTTGAGAGCTTGAAACAATTAAAATGTCAAGATCGCGTGCAACATCCGACGCATGTATAAATGTGGAAGGCACAATTATATTACACAAATACCCTGACCCTAGGCCCTGTAGAAATACCATGTCTGACGTGTGCTTTGATTGGTCTAGTCTTGAAACGTAGCGTCGTCTGCGACAGAGAGGCATCACGTGATTGCATTAAAAAGTGTTTACTGTGCTGTAATTGGAATCGTCTTCGCTCGTGATCGACCATTGTCAGTGTACCTATTGCTCAAACTTGCCTAGCTCGCCTTCCGAACATATAGAGAACTTTAACAGATAAACGTCCATGTGTTGAGTTACAGCTCAGTAACTTGCTTGGAAATACCTTCCGATCACACTTTGGGTGTGGTTTTGCGATTGGCATGCTAGAAATGCAATTAGCTGATGGGCCGTAGCGTTGGAATGTATACGTCACAAATCGCTGCAATTTGATTGGTTCGACCAAATTCAGGTAACATAGAACCATTTCCCACGACTTCATTCCCAGACCCTCTGTACGTGATGTTATACTGTAAGCGATAATCATCGTTACGTACATTTGGGTCTGGGTACGAGACTAAGGGGGAGGAGGGATTAACTATATCAAAAGCAACAGAAGGATGTACTGCAGAGCTGCCAAGTCTCACGCATTAGGCTGGAGACACACGCATTTGCTCTTATTCTCCAGCTCACACGCACACTTGCTAAAATCTCCAGCATTTTAATTTTTACGCATGCGCATAAATGTTGAATGAATTCCTCATTCCAATGCATCAGAGGAAAGGATTTTTAGCATGGTTCAAAAGAACAAGACACCATTCCGCCCCAGCCTTAGACTTGATGGAACTCTCCCTTCAATTATTCAAGTGAAACTAGGCGTTGAAGATCCTTGCGAGAAATTCGAGCCAACTAAACAGCTAATAGAGAAAGCTAAGAAAGCAACTTGGGAGTACAATAAAGCTCATTCATCGAAACATTAATGTTCTAAAGTTATTTAGGTACACAATATGGGAAAGTTTACGAGAAAAGGGACCTAGCGTTTATTATAAAAAAGTATAATAAAAATGCATTACGTTTGATTTGCTATAACTTCCGAACAGTTAACGCTATCAACTTCCTATTTTCATCACTTCATACTGCACCATTTCTCTATGGTAAAATACATTTTGGAGTCTTGCACTTGCTCCGTGTCAGTATTGCAACGTTCGATACCCCACTGGGTTCAAACCCGTTATAACTTTCGGTAGGAGTAATCAATTCGCTTCAAATTCGGTTTCTAAGTAGAGAGGTCCTATACCTATCGATGTGTTCTGTTCGTTAATTTTTATGTCATCCATTACGGAGATACAGTTGTACAAACTACGTGCCCATTTTCGCGCTCGATTCGCGCCAATGATTTGGGCAAATTGCGTTCCGCTCAATGTATGGGGAGGCGGGGATTATAACATTGGCGCGAATCAAGCGGGAAAACGTGCACGCAGTTTGTTCAACTGTATCTCCGTAACGGATGGCATAAAAATTAACGAACAGAACAAATCGATAGGTATAGGACTTCTTTACCTACAAGCCGAATTTGAAGGGAATTGATTACTCCTACCGAAAGTTATGGCGGGTTTGAACCCAGTGGGGTATCGAACGTTGCAATACTGACACGGAGCAAGTGCAAGACTCCAAAATGTATTTTACCACAGAGAAATGGTGTAGTATGAAGTGTTGAAAATAGGAAGTTGATAGCGTTAACTGTTCGGAAGTTATAGCAAATCAAACGTAATGCATTTTTATTATACTTTTTTATAATACACGCTAGGTCCCTTTTCTCGTAAACTTTCCCATATAATGTCTATAAGTTGTATCGTGTTAATTTGGTTGGTTGTACTGATGAAACGTAATTTAAATCGAGGACCTTGTATTCAACCTCCAGCATCTAACCCCCAATCTCCAGCTTCTGCCCCCCAGACCTCCAGCATCTGACCCCCCAGACCTTGGCAGCTCTGGTACTGGAGTACACAACAAAATAGAAGCAGCCTGAGCTTAATTGGATTTCAACAACTACTCTGTCATCAAGTATATAACTATTACAAAAGGTTTCCTTGACCTCAAACTAGACCCAATGACAAAAAAGGACACACACACACACACACACACACACACACACACACACACACACACACACACACACACACACACACACACACACACACACACACACACACACACACACACACACACACACACACACACACACACAAAACACACGAGAACGATTTTACTTACGCAGGAGTACGAATAGGCCGAGCGCGCGACGGATCGAACACTACAGATAATTTGCGCCTGTGCCATACGTGTACGACTGACCAATTAATTTTGGTCTCGTGCCCAGACCAATGCAAGCTGCTGCTTGAAAGTGATAATGTGCACGTAGTTTGTTCAACCGTATCTTCGCATTATGGTGGGGTTGAACCTGGTCGGTTATCGAATGTTGCAGTACTGGCATGGAGCAAGTGCAAGACCCCAAAATCTATTTTACCATAGATAAATGAACTATTGAAAATAGGAATTCAATAGCGTTTAGTGTTCGGAAGCTATAGCGGTTCAAACAAGAAGCATTTTTATAACACGATTATTTTATGAAACTGTCCTCGAACTATCCCATTAAAGGACACTATAATTGTAAAGATTTTAATATTTTTGGGAGTAAATCACGTGATTAATCACGTGATAATAGGTGTCGTACGTCGTCGACTTTACGCGATTCATTCAAAAAAAAAAATGGTGTCTATCTTGAAGATACCTTTGTTTTTGGCTTTGTTAAAGTTCTACATTATAACGGCAAATTGTAAGTTTCTAGCACTAAGATTTATCATAGCTGGGCATAGCCCGCGCGTTTTGGAAGCAGGCCGGGTATATATATCAAGTTTTGTAACCTGATATTACTAGTAGTGCGATTATAACCCGACCTTTCGCCAAAACGCGAAGGCCTGGGGTACCTGCAGCTCTATGATGAGTATGTGTTAATAAGACTGGTATATGTGATACGCAAGGGCATAGATATTATAGTTAGGGGGATTGGAAACGGCGCACGTGAGCCATTGAACCCTGTACATGCCATCCGCGCTCTTGTTAATTGAGTGACTAGCTATCCTCCCCCTTTGGATTTTTATTTTATTTTTTAGCTACGTCAAAACAAGGTACGTGTCTGGATTCTTTATTGCGTGTAGATTTCGGCAACGTTTAAAGTTTTTTTGTACGACGTACAGAAGAAGAGATACAATTATCTTCGCGCGTAGCTTCCAGTTTCAAACTTGCGGGTGTTACGGCCTTTTAGATAACTTGTAGTCCTTTTTTTAAAAAAGTAAATCGAATAGTGGTCGCGTTTCTACACAGCAACGCATAGGTTTTACATAGTTTGCTCGTTAGTAACAGCGCGATTTGATTAAAACAGCTTTTATAACACGTATTAGAACTTGCGGGTATAACGTAGTCACGTTTGTATTTAAAAATGATGCAATACTACTGCCAGATAGAGCATAGATTTTTACACAGCAACGTCTGATTTTCTATCGTGGTGCTACTATGGGAAATTTCATATAAATTTTCAAAGTGATACCGGTTTTCCGCATCATTAATTTCTGCATGTATTAATATCAACGATTTCTGTAAGTCAGAAATTTCTGATACACATGCATCCAATTACTTGTAAAATATCCTATTTGTTCATATTTCTCCCACTGAGATCTTTCTACCAATACACATAGCCCACACCTGGCCCACACCTGGCCCACACCTGGCCCACACCTGGCCTGTCCAGAGTTACATTTTCGGATTTACCTCATCCCTATAATTCATTAGACGTACGTTTGTCTGCCTTTACTCATTCTCTTTGTGTTTAAAAGCAATCTTGTAGCTTTAGAAAGATTTGAATGAAGATGTTTACTAAATAAATCCAATTCGCTGTTGTTCTCTGGCTTTTTCATCCAAATATTCAATACTTTAGCTGCCGTTAAACAATTGGAAGCCACTGGAGATGGCAATTGGTAGCTGTCCTCCACTAAAATCGCGTCAACAGCTTCAATGAAATTCTGTACCGCTAAGGAAAACACACCACTTATTTCAAATGATGAGTTGCATGCGAACTAAGTTTACTCACCGTCATCTAGGATATCTTCACAAACCATCGTTCAGAATTCTAAATAGTGCCCGAATGTGCGGAGTGTAGGTGTTAACTAGTGTTGATTGGGCTTGTTTCCAATCCCTCTAACTATAATATCTATGGCAAGGGTGTGGCTACGCCAAACTAGTTTGGGCCTACGCTTTGAAGGCCAGACCTGGTTTAAACCGCTATTGTACAGCAACTCGTAACAAGGTATAGGTGCACTGGTACTAACAATAGTAACATGCGTGTTGCATACTGACTGTGACGAGTTGCTGTAAGAGCAGCAGAAGGTTTTGGGCCTTCAAAGCATAGGCCCAAACAGATAAGGACTTAGACAACGTGGCAAAAACAGTGTGCAGGGTTTTGTTAGTCTTGTACCCAGACCCATACTCGCAGTAGCGGATGGATTACATCACCGCTACGCGAGAAATGGGTTACATCACCGCTACGCGAGAAATGGGTCTGTATACAGCCTAACAAAAGTCACTTTCGCGCCAATTGTGACGTAATGGGTGTAAGTCTCATTAATGGTGTTAGTTAATAGCAACATGGGAGTAAACAGGGCGGAGCTTTGCCGCCATACTGTCAAACACAACGTGGCAGTAAGGGAAGCCAACAACCAGGCAGCAGCATGTAACGACCTTCGTTTAACTTGAGTTAACGTGGGTCATGCGCGCGCTTACAAACAGTTTGTAGTTTGTTGAAAGTACATGTATGGCGGCGTAGCTCAGCCTTTTTTACTCCCTCTTTGGTTCGTTTTGCTTAGGTCGAGTTAGGACCTTTGGTAAGCGAAATACACAGTACCGTTGTCTCTACTATTTAGATAACCATGCAATTTATTAACATATTGCACCCTGATTGTGACATCACGGGTGCTCTGCATTCTGATTGTACGCTTTTTTTTGCAGATGCCCAGAATGACTTTTGTTAGGCTGTTTACCAGACCATTATACTGTAAGCGATAATGCTTACGTACGTTTGGGTCTGGGTACGAGACTAGGGTTTTGTGTCTTCAAATAAAAGCATACTCTAATATCTATGATTATTAGCAATTAATAGCAAATATTTTTGGATCCAGGCAGCTGTTTTGCATTGAGATCGCGCGATTCAATCGAATTATGTGCGAGTCGAGCGCGTGCGAGTGGGTGGACGGCACAGTATTTAACTGAACACTAGTGTAAAGTTTGCTGACTGTAATCAGTATTACATGTGATCAGAATAAATATATATTAAAGGGATAGCTCGCCTTTCTAGGTCAGTAGGAAATCTATGAAAGGAGGCATTAATTGGGATCACTCGACTTGCTATTGAACACACTTGGCGCTATGTGCCAATCATAGCACCGGGTAGCTGTTTATTCCGTAAGGTTTCTCAGGGATGACGGTATACAGGTAGAGGTCCGTTCAAATGCTGTACAAAAGTAGCAGTCCGGACATGACAAATTATGGTTCATTGGCTACGTTTCTAATCTATCTCTGATGTGACAAAAAATGATCTCATAAGGTCATGCACCCTGTGCTACATTCCTTCCCATAGCTTGTCCCCAAGCTCCACAGTCTCTGTGTCTGATGCCTGATCCTTGTAGGGTATCGAGCTGCAAAGCCTTCACCAGGTCTAACTTGCTCTAGAGCAGGATGGTCAGGTTCTGCAAGGCGTGTCCATGCAGGGGGTTAGGTTCTTCTGGCACTTCAACTCCAGGGTCTTCTGGTGGTGTGTGCTCCACAAATACTGGGGGTGTCACCTCCACCAGGAGTTTGGGGGTACTTGCCAGTAGTGTTTATAACTGGTATTCATCAAGGGACTTGCTTTGTGCTGAACACGGTTTCTTAACCTGTTCACATGAACTACCTTTGTTCTTACACCGTCGGTTATCTCCACTGTAACTGGTGATTTGGTTATTGTAACTATCCATTTTCCTTCTCTGTGTGCACCCAATTTACCAGCAGTTGGTGTGTACAGCTAGACCAGGTCCATGTGCTTGTTGTACTCAACTCTCAGGTTTCTGCAGCCTTCCACCTCTCCACGAGTCCTTAGCTCAGTTAGTTTGTCCTTGATCCGTAGTCCTGCGCCTCATATCCTGTCGGAGCATCCATATAAGCCTTACATCAGCACATCATCTCAAACCAGTCCAACCACTAATTTTGCATATAGCCTCCTATATTTAAGACTTTTTGGGATAAAAAATTTGAAGTAAAATTTGGTATGGCAGATCAATTGTGATCTAATTGTACAGAAGATGAAAGGCAGTAATTATTTCATCACAGATGATTAATAAGTTTAAAAACATCCCTTCATGAAGGACCTTTGAGTTGAAGGGTACAACAAATACAGTGCATCAAACACAGAGTGTCCAAGGAAAAGGTCATAATAATAACCAATTATATCTCCACAACATTGGACCTCTATTAAAGGGAGGACCTATTGCACTTAGTCATGTCTCATGCCCACCTCACCCATAAAACAAGTTCTGAGACAAGAAATGCAGAAACTTGCATACGCTTAGCTAATAATGACCCAAATATGCTATCACGAATTGTAAAATATCATGTGATAGTGTAGCTGGCAACAGTGTAGTTTAATGTTGCATCTATCCACCTATATGCATTTTCTCTCTTCATACCGGTCATTGTGCCAATTACCATAGGTCGGAGGTAGGCATGAGTTTATAGATGAGCCTAGTGACAGACAGGATGAATGGTGCACGGGTGCACTTGAAATTTGTGGATGAAAATGTGTTTTGCATTGCTGAAAAAAAAATCCATGAGTTGAAAAATGAGTAGAATGAATAATGTGTGGCTTGGTATTGAGAGAAGGAATTTTTTAGGTGGGTGTCAATCTGTATATCCAGGCAGGTTGTAAGTGTTAGAGTGTATGTAGTCATACATGTTGGTGAAAACCCAGTGATGGATTTGGACTGGGATTATGTCATAATAATGGTAGGTAGCAATGTAGAACCGCATTCAGATGGGCAATTGCTGCATAGCTTATGTCCAACACATGATGTGCATTGATGTGACGCGTGATAGCTCTTTATATATGAAGGTGGGCAATAATTGAAACTAAACCAGAATTGGGATTTAGCATGTATGCTAAAGGAACTGAATTGTCTGACAATGTGCTGATGCAATCTTCTTTTCTTATCTTCAGATTATGAAATAGCAGTAAATTATTGTACTCAAAATATGACGTCATATTGCATCACTTGCACATCGGATAATATAGAGAAAATTATTCCTAGATTATATATCAACAACATTTACATAGATCAAAACAATTTCCAGAAGCAGTATAATGGAACTATAAATGTGGCCCCAAATAATAGCTTTTTGGGGGAAATGCCAACATATGCTACACCACTGAACTTCAGCTGTGGAGATGAGACCACCTTCAGTAAGCCTGTCACTGTGATGGGGATCAAAGGTATTGTGTATTATGACTTACCTCTTCATCAACTGACTGTAGTCTATATCCTTGTAGATCCACCGCATTTCAATTGTACGTTGAGTATTGCTGGGTCTGTGGTTTCCTGGTCCCAGTGCGTTAACTCTCGAGATTACATCAATTATTACATAGTTAGCATATCTGATGCTCAGAGCAAGATTAATACAACCAGTAATATAATGAAAACATATATAAACTTTCAAAGCTACCCCTGTGGCACTACCTACCAGATTAGTGTGCAACCTGTTAATATAGTTGGTGAAGGAGTTGCAGCAATGGTGAACTATACTTATATTTGTCCTACATCATCTGGTGGTGAGTGCTCTAATTATCTAGTCGGTTTTATGAAATTCCTTCATCTGCAGTATTCACCTATTCTACAATCAGTCCTTCATATAGTATTGGTGAGTGCCCTATTTATCTGTTTAAACAATCCTTGATACTTTCATTCCTCCAGTGGTAGACTCCAACTCTACAAAAAATGGTGAGAGTTATTTTGTTCACAATCTCACAATGTATCATATAACATTTCTGCACTCAGTTTCTTCAATGTCAGATCATTTGTTACCAGGTAAAATTGAATAAATGTGCGTGTGAGAAGGGGTGCCTCTTGCTTGCAGAACATACACACATACATGTAGCTATGCTGTTCTGAATCTATGAATAGACAACTTCTCTCTGAGAAAGTTAGTAGTATATAGGATTTGAAGGCAATAGTGGTGTAAAAAGAAAGGGAACAAGGGATTGAAGACACAATAATTATTAGACTTTGTAGAATTTATGTTGCTAAATATAGGAATAATTATTGTATCTACAATTCCTTGTTCTCTTCCTCTGTGCCTTCAAATCCTATATACCACTAATTTTCTCAGAGAGAATGTTTTTAATTATATCATGTTCCATTCATTTTTTTTAAATTAGTACTAGTATACTTTGCAACCCGTACCTCTTAGAAGCTCGCACCGCAACATAATTCTTTTCAAGTCACCACCTCTTAGAAGTTCGGTTTGACTCCAGATTTGCTCTGTACATGTCATGAACAGACGCCCGCCTTTGTTCAGCATCCGAACTTGGGAGGACTAACTTGGTGTCTCGATTTTTGCTTAGTTATCCTGAGGGGGGCAAAGAAAAACTGTATGGACCCATCGTCCAACTTTGTAGAGCTTAACAAAAGGATTACGAATCTGCTTTCAAAATAATAATCGGACGTAAGAGAAAAAAGATACAAGGGGTCAAAACAGGGGGGCGTAGGGGGTACCACCCTACGCCCATTATAATTTCACGTGTTTTTGTATCTTTTTTGTTTCGTTTCGGATTTACACGGGAGTAGCATTGATATATTCCTCCCAGCTAAAGAACTTCACTGCGATCTCACACATAATCGCTAGACACTTGTAAAACGGGCAGTTAGGTATTTAACGTTTAACCCCCTAGTGGTTATTTCCTATTTCGGTTAGCAATAGGAAATAACCACTTGGGGGTTAAACGTTAAATCTCTCACTGCCCGTTTTACAAGTGTCTAGCGATTATGTGTGAGATCGCAGTGAAGTTCTTTAGCTGGGAGGAATATATCAATGCTACTCCCATGTAAATCCGAAACGAAACAAAAAAGATACAAAAACACGTGAAATTATAATGGGCGTAGGGTGGTACTCCTACGCCCCCCTTTTTTGACCCCTTGTATCTTATTTTTCTTACGTCCGATTTTTATTTTGAAAGCAGATTCATAATCCTCTCGTTACGCTCTACAAAGTTGGACGATGGGTCAATACAGTTTTTCTTTGCCCCCCCCCCCCCCCCTCGAGTTATCCTCTTTCATTTCCATCGGCGTGTAGGCATTTTGACAACGCAAACGATTAATGGTACCATAAACTTCTATTTATACGTATGGGCATTGTCATGGTAACACTTGTGTTTGGCATTCATTATGATGTAATTATTGCTTTATATCAAAATTGATATGTATATCTGACATCAAGGGGCAGTGCAGTCGGTAGATATATTGGTGTAATTGGCGCTCTTTAATCATAGATTGACGGATCGTGACTTAAGTCATTAATTAGTGACTTAAGTCACTGAACTTTTGAAACGATAAAACACTCGAATTGGTGACGCCAGTGCGTTTTTTTTTAATTGTGCACGTACTGTGTGGCATGCAGCTTTAAACTGTTCTAAAATGGTTGTATTTTAAGCCAGAGGAGCGTAGCAAATAGGGCAGCTTGTATCGCTGTTTGGCGGCAAACATTACAAAATACGCCCCTTTTTTGTGTTCAAATCGCGATGCCTTTCCTTGTTGGCGATCGTGTTACATGCAACGGAGCTAAGATATTAGGCAACAAACATGCAAAGCAGAGGTACGGAAGGCTTTTTAACGAAACAAAACTCCTTGGGGGTGTACAGAGAATTAACGGTAAAGGGCGTAGTGTAAAATGCATCATTTATTTTTATGAAGGCGCTACTTTGAAGGCGTTTTCCGCATGCAGCATTAGGCGGCACAGCACTGCAGCAGGCGGCAATGCTGAAGCATCCATTCCCACAGCCATTTCTATAGCAATTAGTTCCCCAAACCCGGCGATTGAAGAACCACATGAGCAAGAAAGCGATGACGTCGGTGATGGCAGTAGTTTATCTTGTCATGGCGTACAATGGAAGGCAGTAGATGGCATTGTTGAAGGCTGGAGATCCTCACCTCAGTTTGATACACACATTTTGTGGGGTAATGATGTAGAAGAGGTACACAGGACTACTGGAAATTGTCTTTCCATTACAAATGCATGCTGCCAGATGTGATTTCAATACCGATTGCCTGTAGGATGCCCTAAGGCCACTGAATACTTATTGGTTTGATCATGAGAGCTGCAAATAGGTATCATATTTTGGACGACGCGTACTCTCTGTTCAATGGTTTCACCCGGGCACAGAAGCAGTTGCTGTAGCTTTACTTATATACATGCAAGTACCAATAAACGTAAACCTATACTCATGCACGCTCAGCAACAGGATTAACATGCAACATTTCCACACAACATTGCCCCATTGTGCCTGCATCCATTGTATGACAAAAACTCTGCTACTTGTGTAGCTACCAATGCTAGTAGTGCTTGCAGTGTATGCAAAAGCCTGTGCAAGAACTATTGTACTGTGTGCTCTGAAATGGAAAATGGCAACATTGTTGCCTTATGGACTGAAGTCTAAGTAAGGAAGTGCCTGTATAGTAAAGCACATATATAATCAGTGATTTACCATGCCTTTGTACACATACGAAGTGATCATGTGTAGCTAAATGAAATTCATTTATGTGAACCTGCTGTTATCTGTATTAACAATCAACCACATGTAAAGAATTTGTTTGAATAGCTGGGTATAAATCTCATTTCACCGTATCCCAGGGTAGTGACTTAAGTCACTGACTTAAGTCACTCCCGTTTCAGTCAATCTATGATTAAAACTCTTGAGTTATGCTCACCCATAAAGACGACGACTATGGAGAAAAATAAGTCTGCGAACGAACACAGTACGAGCTTTTTGTCCTCTTAAAGCAAAAGGTATGGCGACTTTAACAAAACATAAAAATGATCGTCTTTGCCTTCTGATTCGAAAGTAACAAGGAGCTAAACTATTAATTTCTCATTTAAAATGGCTTCATGTTATGGCACAACTCCTACATGACCCAACATCAAAATCTTGCAATGGTTTGTCAAGACTTACCAAGTCTTGACAAAACTTTGTTCAAACTTGACAAATTTTCCACGTCACAATTTTTTGGTTTTTGTTGGGGAGAGTTAGTAACGTAACTTGAGATTATACATACATATGAAGTGCATGTACATGTAAGCCTCCAAGATGCCCTTTTAAGGTTTGATTTTTTCTTCACGCCTGAAGATGTCTTCATTTGAGTTCTGATAATCCCTCCACTCCATGTGAACATTTAACTCCTCCCATTTCCATGTTCCCACCCACCAACCCCTTCTTCTATGTTCCCGTACAGTATGCAATTGTTGTACTGCATTGCAATCTTTGCACTGCACTGTTTGCTCACCTTCTCCTCCAACAATCTTTTGCAAAACTGTAACATCTCTACATGTATGGCATTTTCTTTCAGATACACTACTTGTACATATTATAGTTGCAGCAGCTGCACACTTCATGAAAGTAAGTAGGCCTATAATGCTGCCTGCACTTTTGTAATTCTTTTCATACACTTTTAAGCTAAAGCAAACATGTGGTACCAGCTGAACTGTTAGTGTATTGTACACAACTCAAAAGTTATTTTTTTTAACTACAATGATTGAAGGAATGTATGATGGTGAATGCATCATTTTAATATTAGTCAGAAACAGATTTGAAAACTGTAATTTGCATCTGTACATTTGCAATGCTATCATGATGTACAAGCTACATGTATATGCACTAATTCCACTCATGTTCTACCATTTATGTTGCACTGTCTTTTTGAATACATGTGTTACTTGTGCAGTCAGCCTTACAAAATTGAGATGTTAATCAAAATGTTTTAAGACTGCTTTTGTGTGTTTTGTAATGCATTTATGAGGTTTTATTTTTTTGTTCGTGTTTACAAGGACTGGAAATCCACTTCATGATTTGGCACAGACATTAGGCTCAGTTCAAACTTTGATGTGTAAACATGGCCAAAACCCACGGCTGTTTGCGGCCATACAAAACATGAAATAAAACCAGCATCATTCTCTATTTTAAAGTGCTTACCTCATGCTACAGTTTCGTTGCCACACCGCGTTATAGCTCGTGAAAGCGGGTAACCCGCAATGTTGGAAGTGAGTTATTTACATAACCCATAGAAAGTCAAAATCAAAGGTGAATCTTGAAGTAGCTAGAAGATAGGGTGTGTAACCTTTTTCATAAATAAAAATCGATTATTTCGACTATGAAAAAAAGTCCAATCGATTTTTCAGGTTTAAAGCAACTTGCAAATCGGTTATTAGATAATTTGCCAAGTTTTTTTCCAGGTTTTTTAAATAATGGCACAATAAATCACAGTTTCTGAAGTCTGATACACATATAGCCAGTTTTATTGCTTATCAGCTGCTTATGCCAACTTTAATCATATAACAGTTACACGTGCCATATATCCACAGGGACTTGGAACGAGGTGCATGCCAATGTTACACCACACCCAATGGTGGGAATGATTCAATGGCGACGGATGGGAATCATAAGTGTTCCAGCATTTTTTTTTCACCCGAAAACATGTGGTTATTTGTTCGCCCGCTACCAACGCGCTACTACTTGAAGTATGGGACAAGTAAGATTTTAGCTTACTGAGATAAAAACGAAAATGACTAGTTTGTCCACCCCGCAGCATGCGCTCGAAACGTGCTTTTCGGGTACAAATTGAAAAGCATAATTCCCAACCACCACAATTGGCAGTTATAATCCATTAGAACCAGCTAGAAATCTCAAAGTGGAATACCACTCCACGCATCAGTATGACAAAGCCACCAATCAAGACATGTATGATATTCATAATATCATGGTCTGGAAAAGGGTCAGTATTTAGACACCTGTCACCTGTGAGAAAGAGTATGTAGCATGTTTGATTAACGCACATGTACTATACTGCAGAGAATGCGAACGTATTGAAATTGCCGTGCCCACTGCGCGTGTGATTACCTTCAGCCAGGTCCCCAGACTAAGTGTTGATTACATCACAATGTTACCGAAAAAGCGTTAGTAAGCCTTTGTACAGGCTGGAAAAGCGAAGGGCATATAAAAAGGGGTAATCGATTTCCTACCGATTTTTGCATTGCACTAATTAAAAACCAAATTGATTGTTTTGACTAAAGGAAATTCGGTAATGGCCTGCTATTCTATAAAATGCATAGTTGACTGAATAGGTAATCGTGAATAATCAATTAACCGTACAAGCTAATAATTGTATGTGCTAGAAGCCACCTTTTATTTTTGGCCTGTGATGTTTAGTATTGAAGTTATGCATAAAAAAGCGATATGGTTATTGCTGAATTCGCTTGGGTCCAGTTGGGAACATTTTGTGGAGCCATGGAGGGTGAACCATGTCTGGTACTGAATGGGGGTCACGAATGGTATGTCCTTCGAACCTGACATGTATGGATTCAGCTCCCCAGGAGGCCAAATCCAACATGCGTTTTCCTTGGCCATGGCACTGTATGTTCTGCAACTTGCTGTCCTGGTAGGAGTGTGGGCCTGGGTGATATGCATAAATAAAGGTTGTCAATTGTTAATTAACTTAACAGCATTTGTAATTGGCTGAAAGCATGTTGAAGCCAACCTTTGGGGCAGACAAGATGCTGTCTCACTTCAGGCCTTATTGCACTGGTGTGTGCCATACTTAATATCCTTCCTACAAGTTTGACACTTGGATGTTATATCCATCAATAGTGTGTGGATCAGTTGTGGTGCTGCCTTTAGCTGTGGTGCAGTTAGTGGAGTCCATGAAGCAGCATGAACATTTAACCCCACTACAGTTGAACACCTTGAACCTTGCACATCAGTGCCCTACATGGGAGCTGTAAAACCCTCAGTTAATACACACTATAGCTGCTCCAAAATTTGCTTGTGAATTGTGTGAGCTGCTGATATTCTGCTTCCAGCACAAGATGATCTCCGCAACAATGAGTCTTAACTAGTTCTGTAATTGGTAGTGTTAATAGCAAAGACAGTGTACAAATGCGCTGCAAACTCTTGGAAGGTAAATGAGCTACTGCTAGCCTCCACCAAGAACCAGCTACACACTGCAATGCTCTTTGACGTTTGTCATGTGGTGCTCCATCCAAAGCCACACCTATTAAAAAAAAACTGATGCCCAGTTTAGTGGTAAAAAGATGGCTAGTTCTGAACATTGTATATCTCTTCCATGTGTGTTGTTGAGTGTTCATGCTTACCGATCCTGTTCTGTGGGTTAGTTCGGTCGTACACCAAGCTTGAAGTAGACCCGCCAAAGTTACATGCGCGTAAAAATGGGCCACGCATAAATGAAGTGCTATTATGCATTAATAATTTTGTTGACTAGACCGGTAGGGGTTGTGCGGGAGCTGTTTGTTTCAATGGAATTACTTACAGCATGTGTGGTGTATGGCTCGTTAAAAACAACATGTATAATGAGGTATGAACATTACAGCTTTTGAGGAGTATACCGTATTCTCTCATTATGAACCTAGTGTCCAGCTGCAAACAGCTGTTGAACCATACTGTGCCATGCCTCACCAATACCCTTTTTGTGCATGTGCTGATGACTGTTACTATAGTGAATTAGAATTTGTTTTTCAATGACATCTCCTATGAACATCACTGTGCTGCATACTGTGCCATACAGAGCTGTTCCATCCATGTAAATGCTGTATTGCAATGTACATGTAATACTCATTGAAGTTTCAAATTGAATTAATGCATGTATCTGCAGTATATGTTTATACTTTATACATTTCTTTGCTTCTCCACCACTAGGTTTAACTACAGAAAGAAGCAACATGAATATTGATAATATTTGTATTCAATTTCTATTCCTCTTTTACTGTATTATTATCATCTATAAGTAGGCAAAAAAAATTGAAATTTTCTTAATATCTTTTACTGTTATTATTATTAACATCTATAAGTAGGCAGAATTTTTTTGAAATTTTTTGAAATCTTGATATCTTTTACTGTTTTATCATTAACATCTATAAGTAGGCAGAATTTTTTTGAAATTTTTTGAAATCTTGATATCTTTTACTGTTATATCATTAACATCTATAAGTAGGCAGAATTTTTTTGAAATTTTTTGAAATCTTGATATCTTTTACTGTTATATCATTAACATCTGTAAGTAGGCAGAATTTTTTTGAAATTTTTTGAAATCTTGATATCTTTTACTGTTATATCATTAACATCTATAAGTAGGCAGAATTTTTTGAAATTTTCTTGATATCTTTTACTGTTATTCTATAAGTAGGCAGAATTTTTTGAATTTCTTATTAACATTTCACATTTCTGTTGTACTGATTGACCTCATCGTGTACTGATTGACCTCATTATTGTGTACTGATTGACCTCATTGTGTACTGATTGACCTCATTATTGTGTACTGATTGACCTCATTGTGTACTGATTGACCTCATTATTGTGTACTGATTGACCTCATTATTGTGTACTGATTGACCTCATTATTGTGTACTGATTGACCTCATTATTGTGTACTGATTGACCTCATTATTGTGTACTGATTGGCCTCATTCACGGCTGTTACAATTGGACAAAAAGGGTCATAATTAGAGCACAGGAAAAAGATTTACGGTTCAACAACCGCTTTCCCTTTACAAGCTCATCTTCCGGACGACTCATACAGTGCCGCGGTTAGCTACAGCGCTGATACATGTACTGACAGGGGTGGATCTAGGGGGGGGGGGGCACAGGGGAGACTGGCCCGCCCCCCCCCCCCCCCCCCCAATTCAATAATCCCACTATATTCACATGACGTGGCACGTTACACGTTACTACTTCAATAATCTGAGTGTTTTCTTGTGTTTTCAAGCGCACACTGATAGCGGAGCGATCTGATCGGTCATGTACAGCGTTTGTAGCGCATATCGTTATTCATAACTAACCGGGTGTGGTTTGTGGTTGGTTGATTGATGCTAGAGCAGTTACACAGATGGTATCGATGTCGATCTGCCACATGTACAGGTCCTGCGTTAACATCGAACAGTTGTTACCTGTAGCAAAGATTATATATTATCTCTGCCTGTAGTACCCATAGAACGGAATATATTGTGTCGGATGCATATTCACTGTAGTATGCATATTTATCGCCTATTGTGGGAGAGGAACACAGCAAAAATGAAAAATGAAAAGAAGACCGCAAATCGAGACTTGATTTTACAAGTGATCTGACACCTATACATACTGATATAGACTGATTACATGCAGCCTGCATGCACATACAATCGTTGATTTTCATATGATTTTCTTACATTTTTTGCTGCGTGAAACCAACCTCAGCCGGCGCCTTATATCACAAGGAAAGTACATATCCCTATTTTGCTATAATTTATGACTTAAATGAAGCATTATGGCTAATAATAAATAAGCATTTTTCGCAACAATTTTAGGCCCGAAACTATTTGCTCATCTAACTGCACGCCCGGCGCACGGTGCAAATACTTTTCTTGTAGTGCAATTTTTAATTGTACATGAAGCACTAAAACTAGCATAGTTTTAATGCTTTAATACTTAGATAGTATCAAAAGCTTCCGCGCTTCGCGCGGGAGGGGGCATATCCTCCTTCCGCACCCACCCCCTTTTGAGGTCCACGCCCACTTTCTTTTAACTTTTATTAACCGTGCCCCCCCCCCCCCCCCCCCCCCCCCTTAAAAAATTCCTGTATCCGCCCCTGACAAGAACAGATGTGAATTAGGTCCGTTGCTATGAAAAATTTTCGTATCAAGGGGCGTAGCCTTTTTGTCCAGGGTTTCAATGCGATGAAACAGCCGTGCATTATTGTGTACTGATTGGCCTCATTATTGTCGCATTATTGTGTATGGATTGGTCTCATTATTTAATTATGTGCGTGCATGTGATTCTGCACTACAACAATTAATGTGTGGCTGTCAATCTTAAAATTCTTCACGAAGCAAGGTAGCGCATATTGACAAACGATCCGCCACATGATTTGCCATGCAAACCCGGCCTATATATCTCCTGAATAAATGACGGTGAATTGGGGTTCGATTCACTGGCTAAAGAAGGCAATCCCGACTAAACCGCTGCACGTGTAGCTCGGTGTTACATTATTATGGCGCAAGGTCCACCCTCTCAATCATCACAGGTATCTAGATTCTAGGTACAAATAGATGCACTAAATTTAATTCTACCTCCTTCCCCACATGCAAGTGTTTCATGTAAAGTTCTAGCTTGTTTAATTTGGACACAAATACATAGAGCATAAACTGAAGTAGAGATGAGAACAAAAGGATGAGCTAGAAGAGGGATCAACACAATAGGCGCGCTCGGTTAATTACTAATGCATTATCGATACCAGTGTACGAAGTAGTTCAACTCCTTAGACGATGTTTGGAGTTACTGCCAGCGGCTCTTGTAACTACTTCCGCTGAGGTCCTACGTTTGTTTACAGTCGAGAGGGTAAAGACCTTACCGGGAACGGGACACTTTTTTCTGACAAGGTTTCTGAGTCTAAAAACAGTATCTAAGTGCTCAACTGGATAGGATAGGTAGCGCTTCAAACAATTCTGGTAGTAACCCATCTTGCTAGCTTTGAAACAGACACCACTAGTAAACTTCTTTGGATCTCGACCAAATATTGGTCGTGCACAGGCCCAAACACCTAATCATTACGCATCACGTGGGTCACAGAACTAGTTTGGATCTCGACACCAGACCCAAATTTGGTCGTGCTCAGGCCCAAAACCTTATAATCACGTGGGTACTATTTACGCATAAATTGCGCACGTGAGCTAAAAACAGAGGCTTTTCGTCCAGTTATTGGTTTCTCGTACCCAGATGAGGTAAACCGCAACTGTAAGTGAGTTTTGTACAAGATCTAAGCTAACTGCCAAAACGATATTGTGGCCTCCTAGTAGTACCAAATGACGTTTAAAATCGTATCCATAGCGGCTCTTAATTGCCTAGGAAAAAAGTGTACTCTGCAACGCTTCGTGACCGAAAAACATAAAACCGCATCACTTTGAAAGCATACAGGTAAGTGTCCACGATAGATATAAGACAGATGACAACGCCAAATGGCTAGATGATAGTTAAACTATCTAAAAATATGCTTTTCCAGACAATTGGAGGCCTTGCGACTGATTTTTAGAAAGTATGGTTCGACGAAAAAGGTCGTCTAATTTCACGGAACCGGTGTTAAGAGAACAAAAAAAGGTCGTAGTTCTCGTTCCCAGGCCTTGATTTGTCCATAGTCGTCTTTATGGGTAAGTATAACTCGAGATAGGAAAGGTTTTAAAGTAGGTACTTTAATAAATTGCGTTCGCGTAGGCGGAAACTGGTGATCTAAATTTCGTCGAAAATTGTGACCGTATTTAGGATTTCTCTACGAGTGCTTAAGAAGACGCGCGCTTTGTAAAGTTGCTTGCAAGGTATTTAGGACTTTATTGCTAGAATACAGAACAAAAGGGATTGCCCGATACACTATTGGTATCTAAATGTAAGCCAGCATACGGCGCTATTTTGTGTGCCTCATTGATTTCCATAGTAATCGGTCGCGATTAGCCATTCCCTAGATTCTTAAAGCACTCACTTGAGGAAGCGTTTCCCATGTTTATTAGGTCCTAGCCTATATCAGGATAAAATTTCATGAGCTTTGGATGGTGCCCAAGGGTCCATTTATCGGCACTGGTGTTTACTGTTGGATTGCTTAGAGCTTGACATAATAATGCTTAACCTGGTATTTCTGTGTTAGAGCCCTGGGAATTAAACTGATTTTTTTTGTATTTTCAACGCATAGACTATCTGTTTCAAGTTGTTTATGTGTCAAAGAGTTGTGTGATAGTTCTATTTAATACGCACCGAATTCGTCAAGGCACGCGTTAGTTATGGAAAGTATTGTACAGCATGGACCGCCATATCATTAAAAACAGCTCAATCATGGTGCCCACACAGCGTATTTTTCAAGACAATATTTTCATGTTAATGTATCCTAGCTATGCAGTAACATTGAGAAATACATCTACCCATAACCAGCATATGCCCAGTTATCGAGAGTTACGGCAGTAACTCTCATATAGGATTTGTGCCGTATCATGAATATCATTAAAAACGCGATCCGCGTATAACTCACGAACCGAGAAACGGATAGTGTAGCTCTTTTTTGCTATCGAGCCACAATAAAAAGACGATCATTTTCATGTTTTGTTCAAGTCGCCAAACCGTTTACTTTAAGAGAACAAAAAAGGTCGTAGTTCTCGTTCCCAGACCGTAATTTCTCCATAGTCGTCGTCGTCGTCGTCTTTATGGGTGAGTATAACTCGAGATAGGAAAGGTTTTAAAGAGCGCCAGTTACACCAAAAATCGTAGAAAAATCCTACCGACTGCCCCTTGATGTCAGATATACATGTTTGGTATAAAGCAATAATTACGTCCAAGTACCGTTAGGAACAGTTTTAGAGAGTGCCAATTACGCCAATACCTACCGACTGCCCCTTGATGTCAGATATACTAATACAAGTAACTGTTTGGCATAAAGCGTCCGAGTACCAAACAAAAGCGTTCCCATGACAATACCCATAGTATAATTAGAATTTTAATTAGAATTTTATGGTATTGCTTAACTAAGTTGTCACGTCAAAATACCTTCACGGGAACGAAAGAGGAGAGCTAAGCAACGAGAACAATACCTCCAAAATCAATACGACGAGTTAGAGTCCTCCCGAATTCGGTACGATGCTGATGCGGAACAAAGGCGTGCGTCTGCTCGTGCCATGTACAGCGCAAATCTGGAGCTTCTAAGAGGTGGCGACAGGAAAAGAATTCTGTTGCAGTGCAAGTTTCTATTATAAGAGGCGGCGTTATTGAACTGAACTCAGACGAGAAACGAGCTTCTTAGAGGGAAAGCTTGGCGCGCGAGTTTGGAACTAGAACAGCAGCAAATGTAACATAACTGTAAACATTGTGTTGCTAGGCAATAAACATGGGAAATACAACGGTTAGATTTTATCATACAATCGTATTTACTTCATGTATGTACAGGTTGCAAAGTACATGTACACCTATATACTAGTAGTCACTTATAAAAAAAAGAATGAAACAAAATATAAAAACATTCTCTCTGAGAAAGTTAGTGGTATATAGGATTTGAAGGCAATGGTGGTGTAAAAAGGAAGGGAACAAGGGATCAACGATGGTACAATTTTTTGAATAGTCCTATATTTAGCACTTTTGTAGTACGTACATTTTACATTGCTAAATATAGGACTATTCAAAAAATTGTACCATCGTTGATCCCTTGTTCCCTTCCTTTTTACACCACCATTGCCTTCAAATCCTATATATACCACTAACTTTCTCAGAGAGAATGTTTTTATATCTTGTTGAAGTAGCTTTGGATCAAATGGCAGGTGCTCTCCCTGAACCTCTGCATGCTACAACAGAACAAGATAAGATAATAGATATTGTAGTACACTATAGCTACTTGAAGTATACATGTATAGTAGACTCAGTTGCATGCATGGCTACCTTGAAGGTACTTTAGCTCATCTATCACCATCCATTGTTCACCAAGTATGTTTGCTGAACACAATGCACCCTTGGCCTGGCTAATTACCTATATAGAAAAGCATCTAATGTTAAATGATGGAAACATAAGATGTATGGAACAATGCAGTGGTTGTGTGCACACTCTCAGAACAAGCAAGAATATATAGCCCGGTTAAATTTTGCATCTGACAAGCTTAGAGAGTAAAGTTAGTTAGTAAACAACATGAACACAACATTTCTATATTGCAAGATCAGCAACTTAAAGATAAGATTCAAAAGAAGAACAGTTCAAGGAGGAAGATAGAAAAGAAGTTGCAATGTGTGGCAGAAAAGGAAGTGGAATTATCAAATGAGTTTCCTAATATCTCATAATGAAAAAAAAATTAATGTAATATTTTTGAAGCGATTTATCCAACGTGTCAGTTATTTGTAATAATAAAATAATGAAGGTAAGCATAAACAATGCACAATAAGTTACCATACTAATAAAACGATACAGAATCCATAGCAGAAGCAGCATTTCCACATTGTACTGCAACTGATTGCCTTTGTAGCAAGTAAGAGCCTACATTGCACTCTACTGATGCCTGCCTAAGGTGATGGTCAAGCTCTCTCCTGATGTCTCAATGGCTATGGGCGTGATCAGTTATTAATGGTCTGTATATTGAACACCTATGGTATGTGGATCATCAAAATGTGCTATACAATGGACATATAATATGTGTAAATCAATCAAAGAAGTTTCAAGTTCCTAAAGTAATTTTTACACATTGGAAGAATGATGAATGTGAATAAAAAGGGGAGAACATTATGATATCGCTATACGGGCTATTGCCATATTGGCAGCTAGATTATATAATGAGACAGCTAAATTTAGATGTAATGTGTATTTGACTCTATGAACCTTATAAAGAGTACCTATGTTGTATTTTATGCAAATATGGCATCATTATCTTGCATTTGAATACTTTTACAGTAGTTGCATGGAGAAGTCAAGCGGTCAGTTTTTTATATCGCGGTCCACTCACATCGCGTACATTGTTAGTCACCAGCGACGTAATGTTTGAAACGTTATAACTTTTGAAATAGTAATCTGTTTTCCGTGGCAAAAGCATATTTTTGATGCATTCAATTTGCTCTTTTAGGCTATGCATATTTTATTCATTTTCAAAAATTTATTAAAGTACCTATTTAAAGAGCGCCAGTTACACCAAAAATTTACCTCCCTCCTCACCCCTTCTACAAATCCCATGACTTCATATCACAGATTGTGCCAGCGTTGCCAGTGCACACGGCTACTCAAATAGACTCCACAACAACACACACCAACAACATAGCAACTGCATAGTAATACATACATTGTATACATTGTATAATAGAATACAATAAAAGAAAATAGTTCCAGACTGCAGCCTTCTGAGCTTGCCTCATCTGCTTTTTTGTCAAGGAAAACTCCAAACTGAACAAGACATAACAAACACATACACACCAGGGGAGGGAAAAAGTTTGTAGCCACTTGTGCAAACGCTTAGACTGACTCAGTCCGGAAATCCATTCCTACATATACCCCCCACGTGGGACCACACCCTCACGTGATTTGTATCACACTTACACAGCTTACGGAGGGAGCATAGTTTCCGTCTAATTCACTACGTTCAAACGACGAAAACATATATCTCCCTCCTCACCCCTTCTACAAATCCCATGACTTCATATCACAGATTGTGCCTGCGTTGCCAGTGCACACGGCTACTCAAATAGACAAACAAAGAACGGGGTAATTGCTCTGTAGCAGCCAGACCCCTGCAGAACAGATGTCTGGATTAAACAGCATCAATGCAACTCGAAGGTCTTCGTACTTAAATTTCTGCTTCCACAGGCACTGGTTCACATGCCGCAGGTTGACTACTAATCTCTTTTTACCCACCCCATTGCACACCACTGGCAAAGGACTACACACTCTAGGGGTATCAACCACCTTCTCAATGTAACCTCCTCCCAACAATTCTGAAACTGCTGTATCCACAAACTCGGCTTCATCTAGCGCTGATTGTTGGTTGGGTCGTGTGTAAACTGTTGGCTCCATCAATAGAGGCAGAACATAACCATTCATGACAGTATCTAATACCCATGGGGGAGCACACAATTCCTCCCTCCAAAATTTCACACACTCCCTTAAGCTACCCTTGACTGTATTACCACTGATTCTGGGCAGGTGAAACTCTCCATGCGCACCTGAAACGGCGTCCCAATCCAATTCTGCATGCATCTCATCTTCTCCATTAACAATTTCACAGGAATCCTCCACACCTTGACATGCGATAAATTCCCCACTAGCGCCCTTATTAGCACCAATGCACGTGCTTGTACACGTGGCTAATATACCTTTCTCACTACACAAGCTTAACTTGCCCAAATTTGGAGGATACACGGTGGTTGCTGTGGACCGCTTCGGGCACTCTCTTCTCATGTACCCTGGCTCCCCACATGTGAAGCACGAGAAGGTTGACACGACCGCGCCCGTCAAACGCGGCCTCACCGCAGGAGGAGCCAACGGCTGTTGTAACTGCCCTCCCCCCACGGGCTGCAAATTCTGCAATGCACTGCCGTCACTTCTCCCGTATCTTCGGCCCCGTCCAAGCCCTTCGGCCTTTCGCTTCCGAGCGATCTTCCTTCGTGAATCGATCCTGAATTCAGGATCGGTAAAATCCTGAATTCAGGATGGTGAGTTCTGCCGTTTATAACAACCATTGCAGTGAAAATTAATATCTATTTTACTCCTTTACACTACCTATTGGTAGAAGTTGTATTTTTATCAAACTTGTACATAAAATAATAGAAATGGGTAATTTATTATCACTGTCCGAGCATCCGCCCCTTCTTTTTATGTCCCAACAGTACTGGTGACAGCATTTCTACCAATGCCAGGCATTTCTACATCGCTCTCAATGACAGAAATGCTTTTTAATGTTTATTTTGCAGAGGCTAACCATCGTACCACCCGCTCTGACTCGCTTCGCTTAGTCCGCCTTGAGTTAATATTCGATGCTCGTACCTCCTGTGTCCCATATTGTTTAATTTGCTTATATGGCTCTCCTTACAGATCTTAGTAACAGTTTCTATCTTGAAAGTAAGCTTCCTGCTCATTCCTCAACCTTTTACCCGACATTGATAGTAACCGCGGCATTATTTGCGAACGAAAAAGTAAACTAAGCCTAAACATATTGTTTTTTCTAAAAGAAATAAAGATTTGAATGACTAAAATGGATAGCGCTGTTTAGATGAAAGCCTACAGAAGCTAAATATATATATTTTTTAACCAGCATTACCGTTCGAATTTATGTCGATACGAGCGGCGTAAGTCATCCTTAATTCAGGATTTCCATCCTGAATTAAGGATGAAAATAGATTAAAGGTTAAGTATTGACTGCATGCTTCCATCTCCTTAATCATTTTAGCTACTCCCTGTATGAACCCAATGATAGTGTTCTAATGGAGTAAAAGGGTGGCCTTGAAAAGGCTATTCTAAGCAATAGGACATTGCTAGATGAGTTAAATGATGCCTTTTGCCAGACCCATCCATGGTTGGCACAAAACGTTACCGCTAGATCTGCACATGCTGCTGTTAGCAAAGTTAGTGCAGATGCATTACTTACGAAGGCACTGAACATTCGAAGAACAAAAGCATGCAGGGGGATTTAAAAAGATGTTCGTGCCATTAGTGCAATAAAATTATATGTTTTAGTTGGGGTAAGGCATCATAGTGCTGCCTCAGAACCCTATTTCTATAATACCTCTTACAATCACACAAAACAGCATGGGCCTATACCAGTAGACCTCAATGGTAGGTGTGTTATCAGCTGATTGTCCTAGCAGATTCATTTGCCTAAAATAGGCGACAATGTGTGAGGTTGGGCCTCATGATACCCTCCACCTTGAGTGGATAATACATATATGTCTGAGAAGCAGGCATATATGGGGAAACAAGATATAAAAAGCATTCTCTCTGAGAAAGTTGGTGGTATATACGATTTGAAGGCAATAGTGGTGTAAAAAGGAAGGAAACAAGGGATCAATGATGATAGGATTTTTTTTAACAGTCCTATATTTAGCAACGTACAATGTACGTACTACAAAAGTGCTAAATATAGATTGTTTTAAAAAAAAATTCGTATCATCATTGAACCCTTGTTCCCTTCCTTTTTACACCACTATTGCCTTCAAATCCTATATACCACCAACTTTCTCAGAGAGAATGTTTTTTATATCTTGTAAACCTTGTAGTTGCAAGAGAATAGTTTTCTATACTTGCAATCCTTCTCTTCATATTGTATTGTTCTTAACCTTCGGTAGGAATCGCTTGGTACAGTCATAGAACCTTCGCTAGGAATTGATTTACAGCGTATTAAAAGTGGTGACAAGGATGCGAGCAAAATTGCATATAGCCGTAATAGGCCTATTGCAATTATTTACTTCATGTTGACAACAATGCACGGAGGACTGTTTACAAGCGTTTGTACCATTGTACGTGACTGTTAGGTTTATCGTTCGTTTGCACGTCGTATAAGTGTCGCTGTATAATATCGGCGTTAATTTTGTTGTTGCGTCTCCTACTTATATTACGCATAAGAGGCTCAATCTACAGTAATGAGCATAAATGATGCAACAGCATTGGCGTTATAATGGGCTATGCCCTTCCCTGTGGATATGGGTGGGGTTTTACGGTTGTTATTGAAGCAATTCCATTCCCAGCTTGTTTTGGTTCCATTCCAAATTTGCAATATGTCAAATTTTTTTCTCAAAATTTAGATAGGAAGTAGGTCCATGTATATTTCTGCCATTCGAGAAATTTCAACGTTATATATTTTTTCATACATTAAAAAATTGCTTTTCCCTTCAATTTTCATTGTATTGTCATATTCAATTCAGGGATTTAACTGCGTGTCTCTAGTAAAATCTCAATTCTCAAATCAATGCAAATGCAGATCTGCTAAATGATTTTGTCGAGTAATGTAATAGTATAGCTCCATGATACTCAATCTATGTAGAGCTTGTTTCATGTTTAACAAGACATGCATCCTAATCTTAACTCATGGCACTATGTGGGATTCATGTGAGATTCAGGGGGGTTTAATAGCTCTTTTATTTCTATAGGCTGCATCACTTATAAAATATATATAACAATTACGGAACATGAAATACGTACAATTATAGATGATACTTAAGTAATCAACTAAAGTCTAACAGCAGGGCAGTAAAACTCCCAGAGGCAGTTTTACTGCACTGTGAATCTGCTGTATCTGAATTTGTTGCTAGTGGTGGTCATCTTGCTTTGCAATCCTCCTTTGGTCATGACCCTCTAGCGCAAAGAAGAGACTTGATGCTTGAACACGACGGAGAATTTCAACTTCAATACCCCATTGGCTAATCACCTATATTTTATGCAGTGTCTAATAGTAATTGCATCCCTAGCCTCTAACTGAGTCATGAAGTTCTATATCACTCTAACTGAACAGCTCACACCTGTTAGCATTCACTCCAATTAGCAATATGTAGGCCTGTGTACATGTATGCAAGTTATGTGCAGGATAAATTTGCCAACAAATTATGTGCATGCATGTACTTATAACAACGTATAGCATGGAGCCATAGATATTTGTATCAAACATCTATGATGGAGCCAAACGGATATTATTGCCGAGCTGCCAGAGCCTGTCATTCAGTTGGCACGTGGCTTGGTGCAGTATGGATCTGCGTGTATCTCCGAAGACCAGCTAGTGGGCTCTCATCGAGAAGGAACATTGGCAGAACACAATGCCCTGTGCATGCCATGGTGACCAGCACTAAAACGACGACTGATCTGAGCCAGTGCGTGCCAAACGTGACCACATTTGATCCATGCTGACTGTGATGGCAGAGGTGAGGGATGCAAAGTGGGGCAGCCCGACAAAGTCCAATGGCTATGCATGTGAATAGTAGTAATGTTATCGTCCATGCGCGAAGACCCAGGGAAGTAACCATGCATGCAGTATAGCTTTTTATATAGAGGCATGCAGATAGAGACATGCAGATAGGAGCCTTGCCTCGGACACAGGATCAGAGGCAGTGGCTAAGAGTTCAGCTACAACGGAAGAAACCTTCGGTAGATCCGATGCATCCATGATTTCTGTCGATCCAGAAGGAGAAGGTGCATTATGACCAAGCTGCAGACCATTTAGCAATGGCAGAATCCCAAAGGGAGAGTGGTGATTCTTGAAAACGAGGTGGTAGTATATGTTAAAGGTGAGTTCTAATATATATGATTGGGATTCTGCCGTTGGAAACACAATCCCTATATCTTGGTAGCACCATTCCCAATATTGGGATTATATAGTTTCAATGTTGGAAACACATTCCCAATCTTAATTGGAAATACCATTCCCTATATTGGGATTATATATTTCCAAACTTGGAAACACATTGGCCAATAATGGAATTACGGTTCCCATAACTTTTCCAATCTTGGAAACGCCATTCCCGATATTGGAAAAGAAACCCCAATGTAATTTCCAGTCCTGGAAACACCATTTGGAAAACAAATCCCTGCAATCAGGGCCAATGTAATTTCCAATATTGGAAGAGCGATTCCCAACATTGGAAATAATTCTCGATACATTTCCCAGCCCAGCGAGAGTGCAAAACGTTCCGCCGCAAGGGCGGGCTTTCATATAAGCTTTTAAAAATTCCCCGAAAACGTAGATTTCACTTTTTTCAGTCTTGGGAAAGTACAGCAAATTCCCATGAATGGGATTTTAAACACTTGGGAATCCACTAATTCCCAATACGGGAATCGCGAATGGTTTTCCTGTGGCACCTGTGTGTTACATACAATAATCCATTATTAATTGTTGTTAATTATTATTATTATATTTATCCTGCCCCTAAATGGCCTGATCACGGACTCTCCCTTTCATCCACTCCATGCCAGTCATCTTTAGGACCCTCCATTAGGAAGCAATGTACTGTTGAGGCTTGCCCTGCGCAGATTGCTTCATCCATGTGACACAAGCATATGTCCCTCCATGCTAAAAGAGCTCTCCCTGGGGGAGTTCCATCAGAGTGGCTATGGGACCATGATCTCCTTATTTGTCCCAACTGCTTTAAGCCAACTCCAGGCACACTTCCCACCTTCGTTGGTGCCCCCAGAGGTGCACTACATTTACACCACTCCAGTCCTACCTCCTACCAAGTGAGTACCAACCCCCCAGTCGGATGCCAGTCAGAATCTTCCTACGTTTGACCAGGTGTGTCAGTAAAACCATCCAACTCTGCGTTTTGTTCCGGCTAAAGCCAGGCCAGCCTCTGCAAGGGCTTTATCATCTGCTTTAAGAGGTGTTATCTAGGAGAATTCTGAAGAGGTTTGGTTGAAGCTATTTATGCTCCCAAAGTGTGTCCTCCCCTCCTTGAAGCACAATGGGACCACAATCCACACGTGTTCTTAGAATCTCTTTGAAATGACCTGACTACCCTTTGGGCAATGGTAAAAACTCATGCTAGCAGCCACAACACCCCAGAAGAGGCCCCAGCATCTGCAGAAAGGTGATCAATTCTGCTGTCTCCCTTGGCCGTTCAGGGATGATGGGTAAAGTCTGCCAAATGCTTCTATCCAGTGGTGTTGCACCAAATACTGACACAACATGGCACTTGCTGAAGGGCAAGCATCCATCCTGCCCACCTCCAGTGGCTCCAAACGTCACTTCTGATCCCATAAGACTTAGTCCTGCCTTTGCCATCCTCCCTTAAAGGATCGGCTCCTAAAAATCTAAGAGCAGCATTGCCTTTGAATTATATACAGCAATCTAAACCTCACCTTGACCAGGTCCATCGTGAGAGCAATTATGGTCCGGACTCTTGCATGTAGGTGTATAATTCTTATACACACAATGTATTAGTGTATTATTTGTATGAATATTATAATAATTAACGGGACCTAGCGCATATTATTTAAAAAAAAAAAAGATGGCATTACACTTGAATTGCTATAACTTTGGAACGGTTAAAGCTATCAACTTGCTATTTTCGGCATTTCATACTACACCATTTCCCTATAGTGAAGTATATTTTGGGATCTTGCACATGCTCCATGCCAGTATCGCAACTTCCGATACACCAAGGGGTTCAAACTCGCCATAACTTTCGGCAGGAATACTCAAATCGCTCCAAATTCGGCTTGTGGTCCCTTAGCTATTATTGTGTTCGTTAATTTTTTATGTCATCCGTTACAGAGACACAGTTAAACAAACCACTTGCACGTTTTCCAGCTTGATTCACACCAATGATATAACCACCGCCTCCCCATACAGCCCAAATCATTGGCGGGAATCGAGCGCGGCGTAGTTTTTTCTGCTGTATCTTCGTAACGGATGACATAAAAAATTAACGAACAAAAAAATCCAATAGCTAAGGGATCTCTCTATGTAAAACCAAATTTGGAGCGATTTGAGTATTCCTGCCGAAAGACGTCGCGATATACATGTACTGGCATGGAGCATGTGCAAGATCCCAAAATATACTTTACCATAGAGAAATAATGTAGTATGAAGTATCGACAATAGGAAGTTGATAGCTTTAACCGTTCCAAAGTTATAGTAATTCAAACATAATGCCATTTTTATAACATTTTAAAAAATAACAATATATGCGCTATAGGTCCCTTTTCTCGGAAACGATCCCAAATATCGATGACATGATCCTGTCCAGTTTATCCTAGTCCATTCTAACGCCAGAGCCAACATGACTAAAATAAATATTATTATTATCTGTCTAAGGACTACATACGGCTGAACTAACTGTTGTACTGATTACTCAAAATTTATAAAGTTCCGTTTTTCCATATGCACAACATTCCTCCATGTGTATATCCTTTGCTGCATCCATTTCCACTGAATCATTCAAATTATTGTGTCTTTCTATAGGCGAAATGTTAGCATATAAACATGAACTTGCAGCATCAAATTCTTTGTTGTCTCTGAAAGTGAACCTTGAATTTATATCTTCTGGAGCCAGCCTGTTTTAAACATAAAAGTGTTAAAATCGTACATGTACCATTGATATTTTGAAGTTGCAAAGTAGCTACAGGTTGAATTAACTTCCCAGTAAGCAACATGGTCACATTCATGCATGTAACAGCTAGGACCATAAACGGATAGATCAGAACACTACACTAAATATAAACACTATGCTGAATCGAGCGTATTAAATGCTCCTTTTTTTTTGCAAGCTCGAAACCTACGATTGTGGATTGATAATGTTGCCTTTTTCCCAGCAGCACATGTACACGACTGGACCTTACGCCACGAGTTAAGAGAAGGAAATGCAATATATGAAAATGTTTCACTGTGAGGGTTGTATACGTATATGTACCTTTCCTTTTTCGTTTTTGACAAAGCATTCCTGATCCAACCACCATAAATAGTATCACTACGCCTCCTCCAGCACCAACGGATACACCTGCACAGAAAATTAAATTCAGATGTCTCCTTAAAATGTGAAAACCGGTATAATTGATTAACATACATATAATTATTATCTTGATGTCCAATTGCACAATATAACTAGTATTATTTGAACTGGAAACTGTTGGACTGGAAACTGTAGGACTGGAAACTGTTCCAACTAAATGTATATATAATTTATATATAATAATATATATAATATTATAATTATATATAAATAATTATAATTATATATATACGGACATGCATGTACAGGCCCAACGATTTGTCATTCATGCACCATGCATGCTCTTAAAGACCTTACCATCTGACGTGGGGCATTCTGTGACCAAATAAGTGTATTTTGCACCCACTCCCACGCCAATGACATTTACTGGAAGAATGGTCAACTCATAGGCAGTGTCACACGCGAAATTCTGTGTTGTAAGGTTGAGGAACGTATACATGGTAACGACATTCAAGTAAATGTGGTCGCCATTTGCGCTATAGGTAATATTGAGAATGTAGTAAGTGATGTAATCATGAACGTTCACGCATTGGTCCCAGGAAACGATAGAGTCAGTGACATTAAGAGAACAGTTGAAGTGAGGCGTGTCTGCCGGTAAATCGAAGGTGTATAATTACACATTATATTAAACTAGTTATATTACCTAGGATCCAGACAATGGTGACATTATAACTGAAGTAAATTCCATTGACATCCCCACACTTTACATTCAATGGATATAGCATAGGCGGGATAGTTACGTACGAGCTGTAAGATCCATTAATTATTTCAACAAAAACATTGATCGACCCCCACAACTTATTCAGGTAAATGGTACCATTGATGTACCACCGAATAAATCGACCATCACTAGCAGTGCAGTTGAACTGTTGAACCATACCGTTGTTCAAATATGGGGCCACCATTACAGCAGTTCCAGTTTGAGGACACATGCTGTAGTTAACTGCTCCTGAACAATAATCGCGAAATGCATTGTTAAGTGAAGGTGCATGCATAAGCACAAATGATTTGAACTCTGTACGACTCACCTGCAACGGCTGCACGGTACATCAAGAGCAACTTCAGGACGAATTCTGTTGCCCTGTACACCATGGATAGCACAGGCGAAGTCCAATTTCGGCTCGTGCACAAAGACCGATTTGAATCTCTGTTGTTTTATATACTAGCTAGGCGTAAGAACAGCGCAAATGCGGCAGAACAACATTGCACAACAGTGCAGCTGAAATGCACTTAAAACCTCGGTGTATGTGGGCAACAAAAAGAGGTGGCGTAGCAAACATTTTTTTTTAAATTCGAGGAAAATACTACATATAAAGTGTCATTCAAAGGAGAGGTGGTTTGAGGCAAATTTCCCAAAATTGATGCAGCATTCCCCCTCTGAATGGTAACATAATACATTTGCAGAAGGTATGCTATAGAGAACATTTGTCACATCTGAAGTGCTTACTGAAGTCATCTGTCAAGAAAGACGTGAAGCCAGTAGTTTCAAAGGCAAGAGATGTGAAAGAGTGATTTGCATAACAGCACGCATAGTATCTGCTTCTGGACCTTGTTCTGCTCCGCTTCATGCAGAGAGATGAGCAATAATCTGCCAATTAACAAAAGAGCCATGGTGTTTCTGTCAGGAGGCTTAACACCTGCTAGAAATGTAACATGACCTCTGAAGGTATTATTTTATCTATTAATTGCATGGATGTATTTAAAAGTAGATCTAGATCAAGTTCTATAAATATACAATTTTTCCTAAATTAGTATACCATTGTTGTGTCGATCCACGTTATTACATTCATAAATACTATATGTGTTAAGGGACTATATAGATTCAAGTATGTTCCCTTTACGTGTCAGCTATAGCGCGTTATTACTTTGGCAATGTCTCAACTATCTCGTTAGTCTTGTACCTAGGCCCAATTACGTCACATGCAGCTGCGGATAATCCACATCACCACTAAAGAACTAGGGTTTGGAAAAGTGACCAAAAAAAATTGGTGACACCATGGATGATACAAAAAGTTGTTCGGCTTATAAGATACAAGGAGGCGTCTCAGGAGCGTATCCATAGAGGTTTTGGCATTGCCTGGAAACCCCCCTTACAAAGTTCAATATGGTAACTGACAGGAAAAATATCGAATTCCCAGCCTGCGTCAACTCGGGTTTTTGCGACGATCCCAGGCTCATGACGTGAGAAAGTCTACCGTGGTTTTTTTTTCGAAACTATTTTTTTCAAAACTAGTCAACCCTATAGCATTGGTGCTCGTTTACTATTAGAGAAGAACTGATGAACTTATGCTAGTATATAGTTCAGAGCGTCATATAGACGTAGATTATTGACATTTACTGGAACGTAACTTACTAAAAACCCGAGCATAAGCCCAGGATACAACATTAATTACTACCCACACTTATAATACGAAAGAATATAATACTGTTGGAAACTATTTGCTAACCCTCCCCGCCATTTTAAAAATAATAATAATCAATCCTTGTAACGTTACGTTCTTTCCAGTTACAATTACTGCCCATTCTTGCCTGTTGCCTCAGTTCTGCGTTGCATGTTGCCCATTGTGCCATGGTAGTTCCGCATAACATTTTGCCCGCTGTTCAAGTTTACAGTTCCGCCGGCGTAACACGTTGCCAGGTTACCTGTTGTTCACATGCATGTTGCCTATTGCCGGTTCCAGTTCCGCATAACATGCATGTTACCCGTTTTCCGCATAACGTATATTGCCTGTTTTCCGCATAACATGCATGTTGTCTGTTGCTTTAGCCAGTTCCGCATAACATGTTGCCTGTTGCTTCAGCTGCGCGTTGTTGCATATAAAAATATAAAACAACACATTTTAGTTTTGCGTACAGGTCAACATTGCGCGCATGCGCACTGTGGTGCTACTTGATAATTCAATTTCAAAAAATTATGATAACTCGCACTTCTAGCTTACACTCAACTTTAAGGACGCGTTCCAATGATGATTTTAGGCATAAATCGCTTATAAGGATTTTTATAATTAGACGTATAAAAGTGGCGACTGACTTGTCGGCGTGTGGTATAAAAATAGTTGGCACCAGTTCTTCCTGATCTCATGATAGGTACGGGCATATTTCACGTACCAGTACCGAAAAATTGGTGATCCATAAATAGTAGGTAAAAACTGTGACGCGGGTTGCAAATTTTTCCAGCAGGTGCATTATATTCGAGTGAAGGCTGGTTTGTGTTCGTTTGATCGCTATTGTGGAGTGTTAATGTTTCTGGATTTATCGGCATGTCGATACATTGTCTATGCTATGATACAGCTCTGGTTTATTAGAAATGTTTTGTTCAAAATTTCTGGCGTGTGGAAAAAATATATATGTACCCCGGCTTTAGGTTTGGTAGCACATTTTTGTGTTTGGAGGTACCGGGAAACCGATCAGATGCAGGTACAGTATACTCTCGATGCTATCGCGGGATCCGGACAAGCGCGATAGCATCGAGGGGCGCTACAGTTCACCTACCCCTATATCAACCTACCCTCATATCAACCTGCCCTATTCATAGCAATTTTAGGCTAGGGTTTTGTGTTTCTAGCGATCGCCTAAGCCAACCGCTAATGAGATTTAATTCGTGATAGAATCTTTCACAAAGTGAATCTCTTAGCGGTGCTTTGAGGTGATCGCTAGGAACACAAAACCCTAGCCTAATATCACTATGAATAGGGCATATTTGGCCATTATTTACTTTACCCTTATATCAACCCCCGTGGTATGCATGGGTTGATATGAGGGTAGGGACACTGTGGGAAGTAATGTAATTTGGCAAGTGCACACAGATATGATAGCGAGTGATTTGAATATCATTAAATATTGTAGTCCCCTAGCACTGAGTGTATTCAATAAAGAAGTGTGGGTTTTAATACAATCGCGTGGCAATATGTTATGATAGCGGATAGTAGCGAGAGCGATAGCAACGAGGGCCGGGCGATAGTAGCGACTAGTTGGGCGTGGCCCGCCCTTCGCGTATTGGCGGAAGGTCGGGTTGCAAGCCTATACCTGGATTTGTTCTGCTGCAACGGGGTTAACGTTCAAGTGGGTCCCATTATCACCCAATTAGCGGCTAATGTGAGGTAATGATAAGCAGCTGTTTCTTTACGGTGGCCCGGTAGGTCGCGCACTAAGACAGTTGCGCCACGCACTACTTGAAGTTTGCACCGCGCACTAGTTGAGGTTTGCACCGTGCACAGCGCACTAGTTGAGTTGAGATTTGCACCGCGCACTAGTTGAGATTTGCACCGCGCACTAGTTGAGATTTGCACCGCGCACTAGTTGAGATTTGCACCGCGCACTAGTTGAGGTTTGCTCCGCGCACTAGTCCGGGTTTGCACCGCGCACTAATTGAGGTTTGCACCCAGCACTAGTTGAGGTTTGCACAGCGCAATGACTATGGGATGGCGAATGGTTTGGTTTCGTCACTAACTATTAGCGCGGCTATTAACAAACAGTTCGAAGTTCTAATGTTCTAATGCTGCACCGAAACGATCCAGAGGTCTTTCGTTGCCTCCAATATACTAGTTGGGCGTAGCCTGACCTTCGCATTTTGGCGGAAGGTCGGGTATCTAATCAAGCCCATACCAGGTACACATACCCGACCTTCTCCCAAAACCTTCATCTCATCTTGATGTAGGTTATTTAGACCTTCATCTCATGTGATGACATGTAGGTCATTAATAATCATTGCTGATCCTTCTACTACAGGTTCTGTTGGTCTTAGAATACCTCCACAACGGTGACCTCTTTCAATACCTCCAAATGATGAGGAAAAGGTGAGAGGGTCACATGTACTCTACTGCCGTATATCCCTGTGAGAGGGTCACATACATGTACTCTACTGCCATATATCCCTGTGAGAGGGTCACATACATGTACATATATTGTGCCAAGTGCATCTTGGCTGGTGATGGGCCACTTTGTGTCTGTTGGGTGCAAACAAGGGAGGCATGTTGATTGTAACAGATGCTTTTGATGCCATTGAGGCAATAAGCATAGCACCACCACCCAGATATGCGGCACTACAGCCAGACATTGTCTAGCACACGCTGAATGTGTGCAGTGGTAAAAACACACCTTGGCAGAGGTGGAAATGGAGATAAGAATTGAAAATTGCACAGACAAATGTCCAAGCATGGCCAGTTTTGGTCAGATACAGTCTAGGGTTGGTCATCCATTCATTCTCTTCATGCACACGTGTGTGTTTAACTCAATACAAAACATACATGTACATTGTAGCCGTAGATCTGCATGTACATGTATCAGCAATGACACTGTACAACATGTACATGTATGTGCAGTGGGAGCAATTTTCATCTATGATTTGTCTGTATGCAATGGTATTAATGGTTATACAGCATGCGTTAGCCAAATGATTTTCAAGGTATTAGTCTGTATTGCAATCGGGCGCTTATCCAGACATCCAAATTCATTATCATCTAAAGAGCTGGGTGTGTGGTGTGGTGTGGTGTAGGTGTGGAGTGGGTGTGGTGTAGGTGTGGAGTGGGTGTGGTGTAGGTGTGGAGTAGGTGTGGTGTAGGTGTGGTGTGGTGTGGTGTAGGTGTGGAGTGGGTGTGGTGTAGGTGTGGAGTGGGTGTGGTGTAGGTGTGGAGTGGGTGTGGTGTAGGTGTGGAGTGGGTGTGGTGTAGGTGTGGAGTGGGTGTGGTGTAGGTGTGGAGTGGGTGTGGTGTAGGTGTGGAGTGGGTGTGGTGTGGTGTAGGTGTGGAGTAGGTGCTCCAAATTTGTGCTATTGCAGTTGCTATCATACACATGTAGCTGTGCTGGTCCCACTTAATACATATCATACATCTTTACCCTCCATCATCCTCGGCTGTACATGTAGCTCTGATGTACATGACATGTATCTTAAAATTGAGGTTAATGCACAAATCATTTGGGTACAAACCCAGGTCATTTGGGTGCATACCCAAGTCATTTGGGCATATACCAAAGTCATTTGGGTATATACCAAAGTCATTTGGGTACAAACCCCGGTCATTTGGGTAGTATCAGTACTCTCCTTCAAGTGTACTCCATGGCCCCCTTGTAATCAAGCAACACACAATGACATGTACATGTAAGTAGATTGTAGATTGTGCAGACAAAGCGTAGAATTGTATATGTAGGCACCTGGTACATGTAGGCACCTGGTACATGTAGGCACCTGGTACATGTAGGCACCTGGTACATGTAGGCACCTGGTACATGTACATCTACTCCAGCCTCCAGTTACATAGTATTGGCGTTTATGCAAGGGTGTGTCAAGGTTTATAACCCTTCTAACATGCACCTGTACCCATTTCTGTATTTGTACATGTATGTGTGCAAGTTTGACGAACCTTAGTGCAAGGGGTTAAATTTGTTCTGATATTCCCTTGGATGCAGGTTAGAGTTCCAATTCCCTTCTAACATGGCCGCCACGCTGTTGGAGATCTGCCAACAAGTGGCCTTCGGGATGCATTACCAGTGCTCTAAAGGCTTCATACACAGGGACCTGGCAGCAAGGAACATATTGGTGTCGGAGGACTGTGTGTGCAAGGTGAGGGAGGGAGAGGAGGGATAGGAGGGAAGGGAGAGGGTGGGAAGGAAGGAGGGAGGGAGGGGAAAGGGTTGGAAGGAGAGATAGGAAAGAGGAGAGAGGGTGGGAAGAATGGAGGAGGAGGAGGAGGGGGAGGACATGTAAATGATGACCCCAGACCAACTGAACATCTGGTTCGCATTGTTTTTATATGGTTATTTCAGTAATTTGGCATTTTGTTGCCTAATACGTGTACATGTATAACACAAAAGGTCACTATGAACACATTTACATATACATGTGCATTCCATAAGAGCACATTGTCTTTGTGTACTTGCTTAGCCCTCACTGTGATGACCAATAGAAATATTACAAAACCTTGTTCTAATGACATGTACATGTAAACATGTAAGCTGCCAACATTGTGTGGCACACTATTCCATTAAATATTATTTGTACATTGTACATGTACCTGTACCGTACATGTACATGTATGCCCTGTACCGTACATGTACATGTATGCCCTGTACCGTACATGTACATGTATGCCCTGTACCGTACATGTACATGTATGCCCTGTACCGTACATGTACATGTATGCCCTGTACCGTACATGTACATGTATGCCCTGTACCGTACATGTACATGTATGCCCTGTACCGTACATGTACATGTATGCCCTGTACCGTACATGTACATGTATGCCCTGTACCGTACATGTACATGTATGCCCTGTACCGTACATGTACATGTATGCCCTGTACCGTACATGTACATGTATGCCCTGTACCGTACATGTACATGTATGCCCTGTACCGTACATGTACATGTATGCCCTGTACCGTACATGTACATGTATGCCCTGTACCGTACATGTACATGTATGCCCTGTACCGTACATGTACATGTATGCCCTGTACCGTGCATATAGCTATGTATGTGTATGTAGTTTATTGCTCTGATGCTCAACTGTACAATGTACACAACATGTCTTGCATTCCTAAATGGGGTTTTTGTCTATCCAAATGCAATCAAATTGCATACTGGCTGATGAGAACTATTATGTCTCCAAGGGAGGGGCTATCCCTGTGAAGTGGACGGCGCCCGAGGCTGTCCTGTACAAGAAGTACTCTGCTGCCAGTGATGTGTGGAGCTATGGCTGCCTGCTGTACGAGGTGTGGAGCGTTGGACGCAAACCATTTGAAGGCTGCGACAACGTTCAGGTACAGCAAATGTATGATGTATTCTCAGCTGTTCCTTGTACATGTACAGTGTATTCTCTGCTGTTCCTTGTACATGTACAGTGTATTCTCTGTACAGTGTATTCTCAGCTGTTCCTTGTACACGTACAGTGTATTCTCTGTACAGTGTATTCTCAGCTGTTCCTTGTACACGTACAGTGTATTCTCAGCTGTTCCTTTACATGTACAGTGTATTCTCTGCTGTACTTGTACATGCAATTCATTCAAGCACATGTACATGTACATGTGTACTTGCCCTACTTCTCATTCCATTTTCATTGAGGAAAAGTGATTTGAAATCATATTGAATCCTGAGTTTATACTGATCTAAAAGCTTTGCCTTACACACTGGGTATACGTTAAGGTGTAGCTTTTTTTTTCATCTGCCTTCATTGTCCACACATGTACATGTATGTGTATGATCATGGTGGCAGGTGTACATATAGAGCTCAGGTGTTAAGGTCTTCACTGCAGTGCACATGTGCATAACATGATCATGGCAAGATCGGGAGCTTGCTAAGCCTATCTATACACAGATGGCAGACCGTTATTATATTGCACTCCTCAGGTTATCCAGCGGGTTAGTGCTGGTTATTATATTGCACTCCTCACTCAGGTTATCCAACGGGTTAGTGCTGGTTATCGCCTTCCTCCTCCACCCGGCTGTCCCCACCCTGTTTATAAACTGATGATGTCATGCTGGTATGTTATCCATTTTTTGTAAAATAATAATAATAATAATAATTTCTTTGATTCTAACTTGATTTCGGTGGGTCGTTCATTTCATGTTGGAAATTTATTTTATGTACATTGCTAGTGTGGATCGCTTTGTTTGGGTGCATTATTGTGTTGTCATAATATGTGTATACAGTTCTTCAGTACCGCATGTGACAATAAGGTGTTATAATGAAAACTTGGTCTTGTATATGTACTGCATGACTTAAAAAAGTATAGTGATGTAAGTCCACTGCCCCTCTCCTGCCCCTCAGTGAGCTCCCTTGTCTGCTGCATGCCCACCATATCTTTCATACCACCACCCCATCCTCCCTGTCCTTTCTCCCCAACCTCTGGAAGCCTTTGGCCCATGTTGTATCCTACATATATGCATGTAGTTCTAAACCTGGGGATTTGTGGCTGATCATATATTTCTTCTTCTATTCCGGTCCCCAGGCATCCTGACAGCGCACTGCGGCCCATGTTCAGGGACATCCTGGCTATCCTCATTGGCCACAACGGTACCGTCCTGAGCATCCCGGACGATGTTGCTACTGCCAATACCCAGGCCGCTGTCCTAGGAGCCCCGCTGGAAGCAAGCCTGATGCTTTACTCAGACCTGCAATCAATTTACAATGTATGCTAAACTTTCTGTGTGTGTGTATGTGTTGAGGGGGGGGGGGGGGAGGGTACATGTATATGTACATATATGTGGTCTGGACTTTTTATAATTTTTGTAAAGAAACATTTTGTATCATTGTATTTATTTGTGTGTATTGTTGCTTTTTTCCCCTTTCCATATCATGTGGGCTAAGTTTAGCATACCTAGGAGACCAGTTCAGCCTGGTCGATCAATGTCACATGATCGGACTGTCTTAGTGACTAATTGTGTGTGCATGATGAAATTTCAAAACTTATAAATATCATACTCAACACACTATCACTATATCTTCATCAAGTGCAGATGCGCTTGATGAAGATGGGACTGCAAGTCACTGCATGAGCTCAATCACTCCATTGTGCGTTGCAGAGTATGCCTCAAGAGCTACAGAAGGCGAAGAGATGAAGCATTTTATGTGGCGCTCTCTGGTCTTTTTAGTTTTATTTATTTATTTATTTATTTAATTATTAGATGGGTGTAAAAGGAGAATGTAGGGGGTGAAAAGTTGACTCGTTGACTTTGCTAGTACGCTAAACCCTAAAGAAAGTACCAGTGCCCTAATCCAAAGGCTCCTGTTCATAATAATAACATGGCATAACAGTACATGATTTCTCTATAGGTGTCACTGTGGTGCCTTTTTGTTTTGCACACGTTACAAAGACTATAGATCTATATGCATTGATGGGTGCAAAAAAAACTTTACATAACACCTAAACTACCTGCAACCACATGGATGAAATTAAATACACAACAAAGGCAAACCTGATTGATCCGCTTTGTGGTCAACGAATTTAATCTGTAATGGGGCCTACTAATTATATTCATTGACCACAAAGCGGCTCGATCTGATTTGCCAATGGGCTATTCCAGTTAATAAGTGTACACCCCTACTGATGACATTATTTATAAATTAACCCCCCTGGACACGGATACTAATTATACCCCCCCCCCCCCAAGACAGATATATTACCTCCCCCCCAGGACAGTCACACATCATAACACATGCCCCAGGACAGCAGTATGTACACTACCCAGTATATGATTTGTAGTTCCCCCAGGACATGATTTACACCATTCACACACACACACACACACACCCCCCCAGGACAAAATTTATAGCGCCCCCCCCTGGACATGACTTTTATCATTCCCCACCACCCCCAAGACATGGATTATAACTTCCCTCAACACATGATATAATATGCCCCCCCCCCCCCCCCCCCCAGGACATGTTTTATAGTTCCCCCCCTGGACATGATGTATACCACCCCCACCCCCCCAGGACATGGATTACAACTCCCCCCCAGGACAAGGTTTATATCACTCCTCTGGTCCCTCCCTGGACATCATTCCCCCCCCCCCCCCCCAGGACAAGATTTATAGCACCCCCCTGGACATGACTTTTATGATTCTTCCCCCCCCCCCCCCCCCCAAGGACAATATTTATACCCCTGGATATGACTTATATCTTCCCCCCACAGGACAAGATTTTTAGCATCCCCTCGGACATGACTTATGTCATTCCTCCCCTCCCCCCACCCCCCCCACCCCCAGGACAAGATTTATAGCACCCACCTGGTCATGACTTATATCATTTCTCCCCCCCCCCCCCCCCCCCCCCAGACATGACTTATATCATTCCTCCCCTCCCCCCACGCCCCCACCCCCAGGACAAGCACCCACCTGGTCATGACTTATATCATTTCTCCCCCCCCTCCCCCCAACAAGATTTATAGCACCCCCCTGGACATGACTTATATCATTCCCCCCCCCCAGACATGACTTATATCATTCCTCCCCTCCCCCCACGCCCCCACCCCCAGGACAAGCACCCACCTGGTCATGACTTATATCATTTCTTCCCCCCCCCCCCCCCCCCCCCTCCAAGGGCAGGATTTTTAGCACCCTCCTGGACATGACTTACACATTTCTTCCCCCCCCCCCCCCAGGACAAGATTTATAGCACCCTCCTGATCCCACCTCAGGACATGAATTTTTAAAATCTAAATTTAAATTCACACATGATTTAGAGCTCCTATATTTATTGTAGCTCCACATGATTTATGGCAATTTAAACTTGCTTCTTTTTATTTTATTTTTATGCATTATTCATTGTTAATAGAACCCCTGGAACAGGTTAACATTCTAATTAAACAGTCATGAGGGCTGTGATTTATATCCTTGGGACAGCCATATACATGTATCTGGGTCCACTACCCCCAGTAAATTATTAACCCCCCCCCCCCCCCCCCCCCCCCCCCCCTTCAAAAATGTCCATAGGGGGATTTTAATGTTGACATCCAATTAACTATTTCCTTTACCAAGGCAAATTCTGTACTAGTGGTGCATATATGAGCCAATACCATTAGTTTTCATTTAATGTGATGTATGGTAAATGCTGTGTATTGTGATGATGATGCACATGTATACATTCTGAAGGTGTCTTTTAGCACTGAATAGCTCCATGGAAGAGCAAATACCTGTGGAATTCACATGCACTCAATGGCTTGTCAGTTTGAACAAACCATGTGGGCTGGTCAGTCAGAGATCCCTTGTTGGAAGGTGTGGGTGCAGATGTGTGGTGTTGTTGCCAAGAATGTTTGTCATTATATGAATTGTACATCCCCCTGAGGCAAAATTATCAATTCAATATGCCTTTTTTAATATGCCATGTGTGTGTAAGAGATGCGGTATTCGCTGTTTTACCACCGGGGATATGACAAGAATCTCTGCTATGGGTAATAATGGATGCTTGTCAGGGTCTAAAACGGTGTGATCGTTTAGCCATAGATATTAAAGTAAATTACTTACTTTTATTACTTAAATTACTTAAATATCTATGGTTTAGCTAATATAGTGTCCAGTGAACTACCATGTTCGCGTGGGTGTTGTTTGCTAATTAGCAAGCCAATTGCATCAGTTCGTTAATTAAACTAAATTATATCCGCGCGCGTGATGTGTATCATGTCAAAGCTGTGCTGTGTGCGTTTCGTTGGCGGGCTATCCAGTCTGGTATTTTGGCTAGAGGTACAGTTCTACAAGCAGTTTTGTGCTGTGTTAACGTTATTACAAGTTTCGTTAGTCGTTAGTTTGACGCATAAATATAAGATAGATGCGCTCTATTTAGAAATTGGGGGGCCTGGGGTGCACGTGAATTCGTCAACGGAACAAAGTTCTGGTGCATGTGCGTTTCTCTGGGTGTCATTCCTCATGTCATTCTTATCATTCTTATACATGCAGTTTTATACTTCATATACGTCCGTTCCAGTACTCAGTACTCGTAACCAGCTTGGGCATGATCCAGCCTGGTATTGTGGCTAAAGGTACAATTCTGCGAGGAGTTCTCTGTGCTGTGTTGTTAAAAACTTACAGTTTCTAGATGAATGGGCACTATAATTTTTAAAAGTGAGATGTAATTTTCTAGTAGGAGTATCCTAAAAAGAGTATTTTTATTGCCCTTGTCTGTTATTAATACCCATTGAAGTATTATTGTACTGTCATTAAAGAAGAGAGACATGTATGTAGATAAAAAAGCCACTTAACTAATATTTGTTGTATCCTTTATGCGAGTCACTAAGGTTATTATTAACTTTGCTAAACTGTTCAAATGTATACATCTATCTCTCCAGGAGATATGATCATCTCACCAACTTTTTCCTCTGAACCAAAAGCCCACTCTCCATGAATTGCTTGGGCATGATGGCATGTCAGGAGACATCAGGAAATAGGAAAGGTACTGCTGGTATTGAATAGTACACTACAATGGCACAGGATAGACTCAAGAGACATTCAGCTCACAAAGGTAAGCACTCGCTGCTACTGGTTGACTTAAGCATTACATACTCCTTGTGCACTGACAAAACATGTGTTGTTGTACCTGTCTGTTTCCTTTCAATCCATTTTATAAAGTGCTCAATAAGAGCAAGCCTCTATAGTGTGCAGGTCTGTCAGTGTGGTGTGTCTTGTTTCTTTTTTTTTTCCTTGTGCTTTTGTCTTTTAAAACTAACTTGTGCATCTGTCTTTGTGGTTACTGTGGTTGTTCTATCACATTGATCATCTGGTTTACCCTACCTCCTTGGGCAGTTTGCTCTACTATGCATGTTTCTTTTGGATCCATTTTCACTAAGAGCAAGCTTCATGTTATACAGTGTGTGTGTGTGTGTGTGTGTGTGTGTGTGTGTGTGTGTGTGTGTGTGTGTGTGTTCGCGTGCGTGCTTGTACATGTGCATGTCTTTGTTATGCGTTTGTTTGTGTCTGTACGTTTGTGTGTCTGCCTCTGTACATGCTCTGTGTGTGTGTGTTGTGCGTTTGTGATTGTCCTGTTGTGTGCAAGATAGTGTTGCATACGTGTATCTGTTTAACTGTTACATCTGTCTTTGTGGTTACTGTGGTTGTTCTATCCTGAACATTGATCATCTGGTTTACCCAACCTCCTTGGGCAGTTCATTCTACTACATGTTAGTGCATGTAGGTCCTATGAAGGAAGTGTCTGTCATGAGTACAATAAGCTATACTACAATTGCTGATGTACTGTACATGTAGAATCAATTCGACTTTAGCTAGAGTATTTGGATAGAGCCATTGAATACCTACAATGTAGTAAAACTGCCAACGCTTAGAAAGCTCAGACATACATGTAGATAACGCACACTTGAACCTTACAAAAGTGTTTTCCGGAACTGATAAGAAATGATTCACTCAGATAAGAGGTTTATTGCACTGCATCTTTCTCATGATTGAAGCGAAATGTTAGCTGGGACGACTTCATGTAGTTAGCAATACCCACAACAGATTTTATCAGATTTGGAAGCCATAAAGGTTGAAACTCCCATGTAGCTTGTGGTCAGGGTCAGTTGTCATTGTGGCCAGAAACCACTGAAGCGCCACCTTGGAGATAGCTAGCGTCACCAGGCCCCATCTGACAACGAGCAAGCTAACTCTTACGTTTATGTGTACAGTCAACTCCCGTTATAAGCGCCACGTTTGTTCCCTGCGCTTATACCATACATGGCCCGTACAATGCGCTTATAACGGGAGTGGGTTTGTGGCTTTGTAGCCACTAAATTGCGTATGTAAACTGTGAGCAATGAATTTTAGCTGGCATGTACGAATTAGGCAGGCAGCTTTTGGATTTTTTCAACAAATTGTAGCACCATCTTGTACTCTTCTTCTGAGAAGGTTCCAATGTTGTCTCCCACAAACTGTGACAAAACCAGTGAGCTGGTCTGGGCTTCACGCAATGAGACTGGCTTGGGTTCCACATCATTTGGTTCTTCATTTGGGTCTTCACCATTTTCATCTGACATTGGTTGACCAGTAATCCTTGCAGCTATCTCTGCAATAGTCTCAGTTCCCTCAGTCTCCGTTTCCCCAGGGTCCATAACCCATTCCACTGCAGTCATGTGACTAACACCATTGACCACAGGGAGTCTTTGAATTGCAGATGAGATGTTCATCAGAGGAACATTCTCAGCAGCTTCTGCAGCTATATATGCTGCATTGCCTGGCTTTAGCCTGCATTGTCATTCATCTGGCAATATACCTGTTTTACACCAACAGTTGATGATGGTGTTCTGCGATATTTCACTCCATGCTCCTACCAGCCAGATAATTGCCTAAAAACAGAAACCTTAGTTCATTATACATGTATCTCAAACAACATTTAATATGATTGACCTGTTTCACATCTGTTTTTAGTGAAAGGGTCCGCATGTCCTGTCTAGGGTTAATGTCATATTGCATCACCATATGTTGAGCCAACTTGCATTTATAACGAACTTTAAATGCAGCAATGACCCCTTGGTCCAGTGGCTGAACCGCAGAAGTGCAATTTGCTGGCAGAAATAGTAGCAGCAGGTTACTCAGCTTGATTGCATGCAAGCTGCCAACTTTTGTTGGTGCTACATTTCTGACAGCATGTGATGTGGCATTGTCAAGGAGCATCAGGCATTGGCGATTCTGAGCCTTAAACTGTTCATTGATTATCACTGACCAATCAGAGAACACCTGTATATAAATAGAAGTAAATTGCACATGTTACAGTAATGCACCATCCTTACATCAGAGCACATCCAGGCCTTTTTGTTGTTGTAGTACCATACCAAGCTGTTTGGGTTGAATGACTTGCCAAAGCATCGTGGTCTTTTGTATTTATGAATCACAAGCGGCTTCAGGCGTTCACTTCCTGTGACATTCACAGCAAGGCAAACTGTGACACAGTCCTTGGCCTTTTTAGCCCCTCGAATATCAGCAGTAGTTGACAGTGTACGATCAGGCTGTAGAGGAAATATAAGCTTTACACAAAAGTCTAGATATGAATTATTCACCGTGATAGCAGGTGAATATTAGGGGTTGTTTCATATGCGTATATACTTACAGCTTGCCTATAAAACAACCCAGTCTCATCACAGTTGAAGACATCATTTGGACTGTATCCTTCGATGATACTAGGCAGCTCTCTTCTAGCACATGCTATGCCTGCTTGATCAGCTCCACCTGCTTCTCCGTGCAGCTTTACACTGAATACTCCATGTCTTGCTTTCCATCTTGAAAGCCATCCCTGACTTAAAATAAGCTCACCTTCTGCATTTAAATCTTCGTCATCAGTCTCACTTCCTGCATATGGAGGTCGGGCTGAGTGAGATGGCTGTTGGCTGGATGGTGATGGCTGTTGGCTGGATGGTGATGGCTGTTGGCTAGATGGTGATGGCTGTTGGCTAGATGGTGATGGCTGTAGGCTGGATGGTGATGATTGCTGGCTAGATGGTGATGATTGCTGGCTAGATGGTGATGATTGCTGGCTAGATGGTGATGATTGCTGGCTAGATGGTGATGATTGCTGGCTGGTTGGTGATGATTGCTGGCTGGATGGGGATGATTGCTGGCTGGATGGTAATGATTGCTGGCTGGATGGTGATGATTGCTGGCTAGATGGTAATGATTGCTGGCTGGATGGTGATGATTGCTGGCTGGATGGTGATGATTGCTGGCTGGATGGTGATGATTGCTGGCTGGATGGTGATGATTGCTGGCTGGATGGTGATGATTGCTGGCTGGATGGTGATGATTGCTGGCTGGATGGTGATGATTGCTGGCTGGACAGTAACGACTGTTGGCTTGATGATAATGCTGTGGTTGAGACAGATGGCTGCTGCCTACTGTTAGAGGACGAAGAAAGACGTATGTGAAGGTGTTGAGCTAGTTCGGATGCTTTTGACAGTAGTAGAGCACCCGAAAGCATGCCGTTGCGTTCACGCACACTGTACAGTGTAAAAGACTAAGAATTATTACAGAACAAGTCATGTACTATGTACGAATGCTCTTGTCAGTATACAACCAGCTAGCACCAAGCATTACCTGCAAAACCAGGAGAATAAACCTTCATCAAGCAAAGGCCATTTAGAGCTTCGTCTCTTACAACGTTTAGCTGCAGGCTCACCAAGGCATAGCTCGTGGTAACCAGCTTTAATACATCTGCCAACTACAGATCGATGTATCACCTTTCCCGTCTGCAATTTGAACCATGCTGCTACCGCTTCTTCTGAATGACCAGTTTGCATTCTTCTTTTAGCAATTTCGTGTTTCTCAGCCCCTGTTAGCCGAGTCCTTGTTCTTTTGAGCTCGGACATCGCAAGTCAGTCACAATGTTACAACACGCAAGTTTTTAGCGCATGCATATATCTCAGTATAAAGGCGCTCTTTGTATCGATGATGCATAATAACAAAAGGTTTTGTGCGCTGATCCCACGACAGAAAGGAAATGACTGCCTTTCTATCTGCAGGTATAGGTTAGAGCAATACCATGTATATTGTTAGCTGCATCGATCTATGCATAAACTTTTTGTGCGTGAACAAAACCTTTTGTCCGTGATAGCGTTATATCCTTGACCAGCTACATGTATGCATGACGCGCGCACTTATCCTATATCCTTTGTCAATGCCTGAATAGTTGTGTTTTCAATTTGTTTAACGGCTGCTGTGTTGTGGGTCGAGGTTTTTAAAACATGAAATATGAATTCATTACACACTGTACGTTAGGTATTGCCACAAAGTACGCCCCCTGCGCTTATAAAGGGAGAATGCGCTTATAACGCAGTGCGCTTATAACGGGAGTAGACTGTATCTGTCTGTGTGTGTTTAGCATGTGTGTAGCAATGCATATCTAGTTTTAACTGTTATGTGTACACTTCTGTCTATGTAGTTTTTATCACCATGACCCTACTCCCCCTTCCATTCTCTTCAGTCTGTAATCCCCTGTGTGATAAAAACATACCCAACTGTATGAACTCCTTGGCACTGACTAAACGTATGTTATGTAAATCCATCATCCATTGCTCGCATAAATTAAGACCAAGCTCACTCTTTGTTATATTTATATGTGTCTCTATATGTCTGTTCGGTGTGTATGTGTCTGTTGGGTGTGAAGTGTGTATGTGGGGGTGTGTATGTGTCTGTTGGGTGTGTGTATGTCTGTTGGGTGTGATGTGTGTATGTGGGGGGTGTATGTGTCTGTTGGGTATGTGTATGTGGGGGGTGTATGTGTCTGTTGGGTGTGTGTATGTATCTGTTGGGTGTGAAGTGTGTATGTGGGGGTGTATGTGTATGTGGGGGGTGTATGTGTATGTTGGGTGTGTGTATGTGTCTGTTGGGTGTGAAGTGTGTTTGTTGGGTGTGTGTATGTGGGGGTGTATGTGGGGGGTGTATGTGTATGTTGGGTGTGTGTATGTGTCTGTTGGGTGTGAAGTGTTTGTTGGGTGTGTGTATGTGTCTGTTGGGTGTGTGTATGTGTGTGTTGGGTGTGTATGTGTCTGTTGGGTGTGTGTTGGGTGTGTGTATGTGTCTGTTGGGTGTGAAGTGTGTATGTGGGGGTGTATGTGTCTGTTGGGTATGTGTTTGCTGGGTGTGTATGTGTCTGTTGGGTGTGTGTATGTGTCTGTTGGGGGTGTGCATGTTTGTTTTAACATAGCTCTACTTGTAATTGTACTTACATGTATGCACTTCTTGTGGTTGAACCAGTGACACTATGTTATGTTTCAATTTCAATCCATTTTACAATCCTCCCAGCTTGCATAAGAGCATGCCCACTCTTTATGTTGTGGTGTTCATATGTCTGTTAGTGTGTGTCTCTGTGTTGTGTCTGTTAAGCAAGATTGGTGTACATATCTGGACTTGTGCATGTGTTACATGTACACTTACCGTAAAGTGCATATACTAAGGCCCCCCCCCCCCTCCGCTCCCACAATAAAATGGCTCGTATCGTCGTAATCATTAATGCTAGTGTGTACCTGTTCAACATATATGGAAAGAAATAATGCCCTCAAAGCAAAAAGTGCAGCAGTGCTCGAGATCACAACAGTACCCTTGTTCAAAACATGAGCCTTTTTTTGGTGAGGGTGGAGGGTAGAGGGCTTAGTGTGGGGGTGGAGGGCTTAGTACACATACTTTGGTTACCCCCAAACTTCAAGTTATATATATTCACTCCTTTGGCACTGAGAAAGATTCATTTTTAAAATGCTCTTCAATTGCTCACTTTAGAGCAAGCCTTTGTGACTTCACATGTTACAACATTCTCTCTGAGTTCTGAGAAAGTTGATGGTATATAAGATTTGAAGGCAATGGTGGTATCATTTTAATTTACATATTTTCTCTTCCATTCTGTTTAGAGATGCTGTATAATTTTGGAATGCTCTACAACAACAGAATTTGGACTGCACATGCTTTTAGAATGTTTGCTGTTTGAATCAAATTTTTATCATGTTATCTGAGAGAAGGTGCATAACAGTGGGGGTTGGGCTTGGGGGAGGGGTCGGCTGTTACATGGGATTCCTCCTGGGTCAACCCTGTGACTTTAGGGAGGCTGATACGGAAAGAGGCAGATAGGACCCACTCCCCTCCATAGGGTGTATCACATACCCGCCCCTGTATCACGTATGAAGCCAGTCTGGTACCCAGCCAAACCCTTGCTACGTATGAGTTGAACGTGCCAGCAAGCATGTACACTATTACAAGACATGATTTATAGCCACTCTACCCCCCAAGACATGATTTATACACACCCCCTTGGACGGTGATGTAGTCACTCTACCCCCCAAGACATGATTTATACACACCCCCTAGGACGGTGATGTAGCCACACTACCCCCCCAAGACATTTTTTATAGACACCCCCTAGGACAGTGACATAGCCACTCAACCCCCCCAAGACACTTTTTGTAGACACCCCCTAGGACAGTGACATAGCCACCCTACCCCCCCCCCCCCCCAAGACATTTTTTATAGACACCCCCTAGGACAGAGACATAGCCACTCAACCCCCCCAAGACACTTTTTTAAGACACCCCCTAGGACAGTGACATAGCCACTCAACCCCCCCCCCAAGACATTTTTTGTAGACACCCCCTAGGACAGTGACATAGCCACCCTACCCCCCCAAGACACTTTTTTTTAGATACCCCCTAGGACAGTGTCATATAGCCACTCTACCCCCCCCCCCCCCCCCAAGACATTTTTTATACACACCCCCTAGGACAGTGACATAGCCACTCAACCCCCCCCAAGACACTTTTTTTAGACACCCCCTAGGACAGTCACATAGCCACTTTACCCCCCCCCCCCCCCCCCAAGACATTTTTATAGACACCCCCTAGGACAGTGACATAGCCACTCTACCCCCCCCCCCCCCCCCCCCCCCCCCCCGGCCCCCCCAAGACACTATTTGTAGACACCCCCTAGGACAGTGATATAGCCACTCTACCCCCCACCCAAGACATTATTATTTATACATACATGTAACACCATAATAAAGTGATATTGCCACACTACCCCCCCAAGAACAATAATTATCCAACATGATATGTACACAACCCCTAGGACAGTGATGTAGGATGTAGCCACACTACGCCCCCCCCTCCCCCCCCCCCCCCCCCCCAAGACATGAGATTTTATGCTATGATGCCCCCCCCCCCCAGGACAATTTTCAAAAATCCCCCCCAGGACACAAATTTTATGTCATCAGTAGGGGTGTATACTTATTAACTGGAATAGCCCAATGCGAAACGCCTTTATCTGAGCTTTGAGCCACATGTGTACACACAATTGCTACACCACCATATGTCACAAAATGTAAATGCCAAAGCACAGATGTACATCACCCAATACATTTTGTTACATTCTGCTAAACCTAGCGCTAAATAAGAGGAACACACCAAGCCTGTAAACTCTGATCCTGACCAGTTGAGTTGTTGAAGGTTTTGTTATTAGGCAGGATCACTGGTCAGGTATGCAGCTGGGGAGAGCATTTGCACAGGGTTGAGGGTCAACAGTACACATTGTCTGCATTAATTGCTGCATCAAAATTAGACAGTTAATGGAACATGAAAGGCAATGGTGATTCTAAAGTTTCACACACACACACACACACACACACACACACACACACACACACACACACACACACACACACACACACACACACACACACACACACACACACACACACACACACACACACACACACACACACACACACACACACACACACACACACACACACACACACACATGCAGGCTTCTGGAACCTGGTATGGGTAATGCGCTTCCCGTTCTTCCAAGCACATGAATATGCAATTTATATGTATGGTTCCATCTATAATAACCATTCTGTGCCCCAAAGACTCAGTACCGCTTTTGCTTGCTGGAAAGTTGAAACGACCTAAAATCAAAGTAAAGTTGACAAGTAATCGAGGCGATTGTGCAATTCCTGTGGATTATCGCGCTAGTTATAAGCCTGTGCTTGTAAAGTAGTATATGGTGCTGTGCTTGTGAATTAGTGGTATGGTTTAGTGCATGTGACGTAGGGCCATTGTGCAGTGCCTGTTATGGCACTGAAGTAAGGCTTGAAACCTGTTAGTTTAGAAAAAAAAAAAAAACGATTGTAACAGGTTATTAAAATAAAAACCGGTCGGTTAAGTTGAAAAAAATAACCAGTCGGTTCAGCTATAAGGTTGACGGTTGTTCGTTTTAAAACAACCGGTAACTGCCGGTTTAAAAAATAATTATCAATCATTTATGCATACTATAGCTCGCGATCGACGGACCAAAAGCTAAACCAGCGCTTTGCTTCATGACAAATAAGATGATGTGGTCCACGGCGTACTCCTACGCACGTCGTTGATCTCGCTGCGTACGACACGCAGTGCGTGCGGACTGTCACGCAAAATTGTACCGGGCGAAAATTGTACCGCCCGGTACACTTCGCAACCTAAATTGTACCGGGCGGTGCAATTTTGGTTGCGAAAAGTGTACCGGCCTTGCCCAAAATTAAAGTGTACCGGGTAGTGAGAAAGGACCGTTAGCTATATAGGATGTCGGATTACGTGTTCTGCTAGTTTAATACGTGTTGTACACAGTTTGCTGAAATAAAAACTAAATCACTTGAACCTACAGTTGTATATAGTTGGTAATTCTGACACTATAGTGCACTTCACTGAGCATAACACTATCAATGTCAACCAATTCGTACATGCCTATATTATCTAGCTAAGCGATTGGCTAGAGAGTTATTACACCTAATTATGCCACGTGGTTGAAGAATGTAAAATGTAAAAAATAATCACACAGGGTTGCACTATATAAAAAGTACTGGATACACATGCATGGTTACACTATATAAATTACATGCTACCTGAGATGCCCAAGCATTGCCGTGCTGTAGCGCAATGGACACTCTGGAGAAGGAATGAGAGGGACTGGGGATCATGTGTGATGCTCTACTGACGCCTGCTGATATCAGTGAGCAAACTGAGAGCCAAGGGCACCTTAGGTCTGACTCTCAATTGCAACTGGGACAAAATGGTGGGATTTGGACAGCAGAGCATACTTCTCCCTCTTTCTGGAAAGGGTGTGTAACCGATTTTTAGGTTTTGTAGGTTAACCGCGATTACTTATTCGGTCGACTATGCATTTAGTAGAATAGCAGGTTACCGATTTCAGAATTTCCTTTAGTCGAAATAACCGATTCTGTTTTTCTTAGTCGCGATTAGTCGATATTCGTTTCCTTCATATGCAGAAATAGGTAGGAAATCGATAACCCTTTTTACATGCCCTTCGCTTTTCCCGCCTGAAGTACAAAGGGGAAAAATTGTTGACATGATGTAATGAACATTAGTCTGGGGACCCGGCTGAATTAGTAAAGGTAATAACCATCAGTCTAATCAACGTAAATGCGCGCAGTCAGTGGGCACGGCGATTTAAATACGTTCGCGCTCTCTGCAGTATACTACATGTGCGTTAATCGAACGTGCTATGTACTCTTTTGCACAGCAGCACAGGTGACAGGTGTCCAAATACTTAGGTACACTGGCTCTTTCCCAGACGTTCGGCCATAAGTTAACATTTACATGTTTTGATTGGCGGCTTTGTCATATACGTGAAAAGGTGTTCCACCCATCCACCCAACATGCAAGAACGTGTTCTTTGGTGAAAAAATATTTGAAACAGCAGGGGCGGATCCAGGAATTAGGGGGGGGGGGGGGGGGGGGGGGCACAGTTTGAGGCGCGTGCGATTATAACCGCACAAAACAGTGCCGCGGTTAGCAACAGGCGGACAGCCCCCCCCCCCGCTCGTAGAATCGGCCGTAAACGGGCAGCACCCCCCCCCCCCCCCCCGCTCGTAGAATCGGCCGTAAACCGACAGCACCCCCCCCCCCCCCCGCTCGTCTTATTATTCATAAACAAACCCCCCCCCCCCTTGTCTGAAATCCTGTATCCGCCCCTGCCCCTCCCGCACCCTCCCCGGGGCGGCGCGCGGTACGCAAAATACACTCATGAATATTTAATGAGTCGTCCGAAAGGGGGGGGCACGTGCCCCTGGTGCCCCCCCCCCCCCCCCCCCCCCCCACCTAGATCCGCCCCTGAAACATTTATAATTCCCATCCACCGCCATTGAATCATTCCCACCAGTGGATGTGGCGTCACATTTGGAATGCACCTCGTTCCCAGTCCCTGCGGATACTGTGTTGTTTCAATGTTGGCATAACCAGCTGATAAGTAATAAAACTGGCTATACGTGTATAGGCTTGAGAAACTGTGATTTATCTGGCCAATATCACAAATCGGAAAAACCTCGAAAAACCTAGGTAATCGTTAGCAATTTAATGGTGCACTAATCGCCAAAATCGATTTAATGTTTCTAATAACCGATTTTCAAGTTGCTATTAACCTGAAAAATCGATTGGACTTATTTTCATAGTCGAAATAATCGATTTTGATTTATGAAAAAGGTTACACACCCTATTTCTGGCTTCAGCAGCAGTGGCTACAGCTCTAGCTTCCCTTGTGGCATCAGATATGTATGAGGCTGTGAAGGTGTTAACACAAGTAAAGACACTGGGTAGACTTCCATGGGGCAATAGAAACAACCGTCATGCAGGTCGCTTACCATCTGATTTGCATAGGCCAATGGGCTCAAGTGTTGATGGTACATTTACTGCAACTAGTAACCTATGTATGATGGCGTTGATAGGAGCATGCCTCGAAAAACGACCTTGGCTTTTGATGCAGCTGTTTTGTAAATCTGGACATACGTACAAGTGGCTGCCGCAGTTTTCACCACATCACTGTGAAGACATGCATCGGTTTTGTAGGTGCAATACATTCCAAAGAAGTTTTTATTTGCCAACATATCCAATCACTACATGTATGAACCTGTTAGGCGAATGTAATATAGTTAAAATTCATAGTATATGCATCGTGTCTGTATCACTTTTTTTTTTTGCTGATTTTGATAACAGATGTTAATTATTACCTAGCTGTAGGATAACAATTATATTTGCACAAAAAAAAAACAAAAAAAAAAACACCCTGTTAAGAGTTAAATGATATTTATACCAAATGTAGAAAGTGTCATTGATTTGAACTATTCCATTATGGGTGTGGTAAAGCTATGACAACGGCGGTTACGTAATGACCATGCATAGAATTGCAATAACTAATGAGTTGCATCCAAATGCAGCAGACATGCTAATCGCCGATATTCTTTTTCAGTTTTTTTTTTTTAAACAACGATATATAGCACTAATAGATATGTAATTCAGCCAGGACATCAAATATCCCTTCACCAGGTCTAACCGACAAGTCGACAACTTACTTCTAGCTGGTTAAAGCTAACGGTCCTTTCTCACTACCTGGTACACTTTTGGCAAGGCCAGTACACTTGTCGCAACCAAAATTGTACCGCCCGGTATAATTTTGGTTGCGAAAAGTGGTACAATTTTCGCCCGCGGTACAATTTTTGCGTGACAGGACTCACCATTAGGGTTTGTTGCTATAATTAATACCCGGTATAATAAAGATGTACCACGTGAGATGGATCCCTCAGCCTGCCTTCTTCTCTCCGTTGTTCGCTCTTGTTCGCTTATTGTTTGATGTAAGACGCGCGTGACGCTATGCACTTGCAATTCCTTTTATAAAATACCAACCGGTCGCTTGAGGTTGTTCAAAATTTCTAACAACCGATTGAAGCGGTTATTTAGCCAAAATAGAACCAGTTGAGGTGGTTATTTGATTCTTGCAATCGGCCAACCGCCGGTTAACCGGTCACGCGGAGCTCCGGAACAACCGGTTTCAAGCTTTATCAGCCGAATTAGTGCATGCCTTTGGGTAAGTTGTGCTATGGTATGTAAACCGCTGCATGTGTACACTTTTCAATACCCGCCAAATGGGGCTTGACCATGTAGTAAATAGCACAGTCCTATTTACTGTCTACTTTATACCACATTTGCTTTCTTAATAGTTCAACTTACGGAAATGATAGATCTAACTGTTAATGATCTAAGCATGAAGCTATAGCGTATCTTAGCACACACGAACAGTTTACCAGATAATGCACTACCTACATGCAATTGAGATTTTTTTTCTTATATGGAGATCAAACAGTAAAACGCTATTAACTACTTCGTCTAAAATTAAGTCAGTTAAACAAACACGAAGAAACAAAACAAAATGCACGTTGCGTTCTTTCATATACAAAATCAAAACCCTTGAAACATGAAATCCGGCAATAATTTTTCCACCAGTGGTTGTTTCAACTTACGGAAATAATGCATGCATGGGTTCTTTCAGGCAGGGCTGCCAAAGGCCAGATCTCCGGCCTGTCAGGCCAGACCACGCCCCTCGATTTACCAACGTGCATGCAGTACATGTATATGATTACCTTATTTGTACACGCAGAAAGCAAGCTCACTTCACTGTGTAAAAAGGGCTTTTATACTAGTGTATAACATCAATTAGTGGTGTATAACACTGCGTATATTGAGACGTTATACACACGTATACGCAAAACGTCTATATACTCACTGTTATACAATAGTGTATAACAATACCTTTTTCATAGTGCTTCTTGTTCAGAATTCAATTATTAAAGTAATTAAGGTACAATAGCAACATACAGTATATTATACTAGCAGTATATCAGTTAGTTATTAAACTACCGCATAATAGACTGTCAGCAAAAACTGGGGGGAATAAAGTTTCATACGATGCACATGCTAACTTTGCTAAGAGTTTCATGGCTTCGTCATGCTCAACTTTTGTGAGAGACGGGATTTGCGATGTAAAATACTGCTCGAGCTGCTATTTTTAGGCTGTTTTAAAATGGACTTTTCTTGTTTGGCAGAGACTACTGAGACTTTCTTTTGGTCTTTGTGCATGATGCCGTTCAATGTGTATTTTATTTTAAAAAAGAGTGGAGTGTTCCCTCTAGAATGGGCTTGTGGCAATAATCACACCGAGATTTAGTAATTTATCTGCGTATATGCACGCGCATCTCAGATTTGGTTCGTACAAAGTAGTACTGAAATCTAGCCATGAAATGGTATAAAATTGAAGTGTCGCGAAATATATTTTTTGCAACTGATACGCAATGCTGCTGGGCCAATGCACAATGCAAGAACTACATGCATGCATGCACGTGCAGCTCACACTACAGATATACACTATGAAAAAGGTACTATTATACAGTACTGTATAACAGTGTGTATACAGACGTTATTGCGTACAAGTGTGTATAACGTCTCAATACGCAGTGTTATACACCGCTAAATGATGTTATACACTAGTGTATAACAACCCTTTTTACACAGTGATATATATATGTAAGCAAATGCGGTTAAAGTTTCTCTGCTATGTATATAGTTCTATTTACTACTTGCATGGTATTAAGTGTCGCAAAATGTTTGGGAATCGAGTACAAAATTGCAAAAAGTTGCAAAGCAGCTCGATGGAGGAACTTATCAGCACTCCTCCATATACGCTACGTGGCTGGTCATGAGGCATGAGGGAGGGGGCTGTGCCCCTTCCCGTATACCCATGCACCCCCTATATGCATGCAGTATAAAAATCTGTTACCATATGGCACTGAGTTACATGTAGTTGTACCCTATTGTTTTCCCGAACCTTCCGGCCTTATATAAGAACACACATATAAGATATATAGGTTGGCTCCAGCAAAAGGTAAACTTGTATCAGAAGTGGGAGCAGGATCGAGGTAGTGTATAGTGGGATACGTACTGACAACTGACATCTATAAATAGTAACCACAGGGAATTAACGCCACAACCATTGGTGGAGAAATTATTGATTTCATGTTTCAGCTAGCTAGGGATTTTGCATGCATCTGAAAGCATGCAACGCGCATTTTTTTGTTGTTGTTGTTGTTGTTGCTTCTTCGCGTTTCTTAATGATAGATTGACCGCACGCCTACATGTAGGCGAAAAACGTGGTTTTAACCTACATGTAGGCGTTATATTGCGACCTCTGGTCCTCGCATTGAATGGCGCATAAAACTTTCAGCTCTAATAATGTACCACTAAACCATTGGGCTTCATTTCTAAATCGATTCGGAGACTCTTAAACCATCGGCTCTGTAGATATTCGATCGAGATGGAGGAGCGTATAAAAATTGCCCACGATCTTGATGGCGGATGGCATAAAAGTTGGAAATCGCGTGTGTTTGGCGACAAGAGGTCAAAAAATAGCTGTCTAAACAACGAAAAAGCTTGTAGCAAAGTTTTGAGAAAATTGGAACAA